>VZTY01007181.1:230392-279746 GCA_013400935.1 Turnix velox
TCCATGACTTTGCCAGGCACAAAGGTAAGACTGACTGGCCTGTAGTTTCCTGGGACCTCCTTCTTTCCCTTTTTAAATATGGGAATTATGTTCCCCTTTCTCCAGTCAGTGGGACCTTCACCAGTCTGCCATGACCTTTCAAATATGATGGACAGTGGTTTGGCAACTTCATCTGCCAGTTCTCTAAGGACCCATGGGTGGATCTCATCGGGTCCCATGGACTNGTGGATCTCATCGGGTTCCATGGACTTGTGCACCTCCAAGTTTCTCAGGTGTTCACGAACCTGCTCTTCACACACAGTGGGTGGATCCTGGTTCCCCTGGTATACGGCCACATTCTTCAAGACTTCAGTTGTGGAATCAGAGGCCGTACCAGTGAAGACTGAGGCGAAGAAGTTGTTGAGTACCTCAGCCTTCTCCAAATCCCCTGTGACTAGCTCTCCAGTTTCTTTATGGAAAGACTGCATGAAATATTCTGCCCCCTACTCCACTCTTGGGGGATCCAACTTGGACTGCTGTGTCCAGCTCTAGGACCCTCAGTGCAGTAAAAACATGGACCTGTTGGAGTGAGTCCAGAGGGGGACCAGAAAGATTCTCAGAGTGCTGGCGCACATCTCTGAGAGAGCTAAGAGTTGGCTTTGAGTTGGTCATCCTGGAGAATGCAGGGCCTGTTGCAGTAGGATTATGGCTTTAAACTGGAAAATGGTAGATTGAAATTACGTGTAAGGAATAAATTTTTTATGGTGAAGGTGGTGAACAGGTTGCCCAGGGAGCTGGTGAAGGCGCCATCCTTGGAAAAGTTCAAGGTCAGGCTGGACAGGGTTCTGAACAACCTGATCTAGTTGAAGATGTCCCTGCTCATTGCAGGGGAAGCCTGACTAGGTGGCCTTTGCCAGGTCCAGGTCCCTTCCAACCCAAACTGTTCTGTGATTCATATGATTCTATGACAATTCATTGGCAGTGAGCTAGTTGTTTTAAAGGATTACAGTTAGTTGTCCTGAGGATTGTGAGCAACAAGAAGAAATGTCAGTGAGAGCTCAGTACAAATAAAGCAAGCAAGGATAACAAACTCTGCTTTTCAAGACAGGTCTCTGTTCAAACCTGCACTGCTAAAACCCAAGAAGCAAATGTTCCCTTTTATATAGTGCAAGTTAGGAGTTGAGCATCATCTAACAGTTTCACCTGAATTTGATTGGTTTAGTACCTGCTGAGCAACTGATTTGTTCAGGATTGTGATTCTCATGCTGGATGTATTGCACCATCTTTCTCCCAAAGATTTTTTGGTCACTGGTCATCAGGGGCAGGAGTGTCTTTTTCAAAAAACCCCCAAAACATCTCTTGGGTTTGCTTGGGAGAAGACTGGTTTCTGTAGAAGCTGTTGTCACAGTGGAAAGTTACTGCATCAACAGGAGTGAGAGCCTCCCTGTTTTGTTGTCCTGCTAGCTACTTACTGCCATGGGGTTTCTTCCAGTCTATTGTAGGGTTGGCACTTCTGAGACTCTTCAACAAACGCTTTCTGTTTACTTTGAAATGAATGATTAAGTGTGTCTGCAGAACATGGACTGAAAAGGTGGGGTAGGGATTGGTTTATCTGACTTTTAGCCTTGGGAGAAGGGCTTATAGGGGCATGTTCAGAAAGCCTTGCCTGTTGTCAGTGCTCCTGGAATCGGTACAAATGGCATTGAATGGTGAATAATGCCTGCTGTCTCTCTCTTGTTCCCTCTGTGGCCTCCTCTGGGCTGCTTCTTGTTTTAAATAGTTGAAACTGCAAAAGAAATGTGAGGCCTACAATTGATCTAAATGGTTTAAACACATCTAAATCCTTAAGGCCAAATCAAGCTGTAACTATTCATGTGAGTATTTCTGTTGACGTCAGTGGGTTTTCTCACTTAAGCATAAAAGATTTGACAGCTAGACTAGAGTTTATCAAGATTTTAAATCAGTGGGGAGAAGGCACTACCAAATAGAAGCTGTTAATGTTTCATAAGTCTAAGCAGTGCTTTTGTGGGCACAGCAAAAAAACATCAGTAAAAGTAAGCAGAGCAGTGTTTTGAGTTCCTCAATTTCTGTTAAAGTGGAATAACTCAAGAAGAGTACAGGGATGCAGAAATGTGGAAGCACACACATGCCCTGGAGTCATCCATGCTTCTGCCTGCTTTTTCTCAGCTGAGATCTGTCAGGGCTTCAGATGTTCAGTTTGCCACTTGCAACTTGTGAGAATAATCAAGAAAACATGTCTAGTAAATGCAATAAAGGAGAAGTAATCACCTAAGATTACATTGAGATTACAAACTGAGACACTAAGAAAAATAAAAGCCCACAAACATCTATTTTAACTCTCAAATTCCCCAGTGCAGCCTGTAATTTCATAAAAATCTGAAAAAGACCTTGGGTGCTCAGATGCTTTTCTCTTTTCTCCATATTCGTAATTTGACCTAGAAAAGTACTGCTTCTTCCTCTAAACTGCTATACCCTTACACTCTGAGACTGTAATACTATGACTGCTTTAAACTTGTAGTCAGTTGACCCTAGGAAACACATGTATGGAGAAGAGAAACTTGGGTTGTACAGCCACACCTGGGAGGTGCTCTCAGGACTGGACTCAAAGGAGGGGGAAGAGGCTGCATGATTTGACTTTCTCCTTGCCTGTCTCTTCGGTGCTTCACTGGGCAAGCTTCTTGAAATAGGGATGGCATTTTCATTGCAAAAGCCCTGGTTGCAATACCCTCTGCAAAATTTTGTTCCCTTTAAAGGGAACATACTGAAGTTAATCTCACTGCAGTTCTCTTCTGTGCAAGGATGAGTTTTGTAAAGTCAGGATTGCAGGGCTGTGAAGGGGAGCAGCTTCAGGTTGGTGCAGTACCTAAGTAATCCCAAGAGCCCTTTGCAAAGTGGCAAAGTACATGTGAAAGCAGCAGGTGCGTAGGCAGGCGATAACAAGGCACTGAGGAGAAGAATGGTTTAGCTGGGGAGGAGATGGAATAAAGTGGGAGTGGGGCTCCCAACCCCAGTACATGCCTGTGCAGCCCCCTCAGCCGCTCCATGTCTGGCTGGGAGGGAGCACAGGACAAGGTGCCAAGGTGGCAGCTCCTGCTGACTGGACAGAGGAAGGCGGGCTGCAAGCAGGACAGACATGTGTTTGACAGTGTTTTTTCTGCTGGGATCTGGGTATTTTATTTCCCATCATGTTTGCCGCACCAGTTCAGAAGACATGAGTGCCAGCTTTGCCTTGTAATTTATTTGATCATAGTAATTTTTTTGACAAGCTTCCTTGTGATTTTTTAATATAGCAAATAGAGTTTAATAATAGCCTGCTATTAAGTTATTTTATTTCTCCCTTGGGATTTACTTATGACTGTTGCCTCTCTTACCCATTTGAAGCTCTAAATCTATTTTCCAACTGTGGAGAACTTAGCAGTGTGAGTGCATGAGTAATATGTAAAAACATGCAACAGAATTGTGTTATGTTTGTGAATTAATAAATGTCAGTATTGAGGGTAATGGAAGGATAAGCCAGGGTTGTTTAATTGCCAGGGGAATTCCTATCACATTCAGTGGGACAGACTGTCAGCAGGTTGCTCTCCAGAAGATTTCTCTTTTTTTTTTTTCATTTCTGGTTTTATTTCTGCTTTTCTTTTGAAGATTTTTATTGTTGGCTTCAGGATCAAGTGGCCGCTGAAGAAAATTACTTCAGGGAGAGCAAAATTGAACGACATCAATTCTGCAGTGTAGGTAATAGCTTTGAAATATCAGACAATAAAAAGAAAGAGATTATGTGCATTTATTCAAAGTTAAGGTAACCAAATCTAAATGGCATCTAATGGCAGACAATTATGTTCTGTAATAGAGAGAGCCAAAAATCTCTTGTTTTCCTTATTCTCCTGAGACTGATGATACTGTATCTTTCTCCGTTTTCTGTCTTCACACATGCTAGGCCCACTTGTTTTTTCTGCTCTTTGCTTCTACTGGTTTTTCCAAGAAATTAAAAATAAGTATTTGTCTTCTGCTCATTCACTTCAGTGATGCTTGTGAAAACCCTGATCTGACCAGTCAGGATTCCAGTGCAGCTAGGGTAACTCGGAACTTCGCTTACCTCTTCTCGTCTGCTTGCTACTGCTCCAATTGCTTAGCCTCAATGTGGTTATGCAGATTTCTTCTCTTCCTCCCCTCCAGTTCAGATTTTTTTATGTATCCCTCCAATAAAAGCAAGCTACCAGATATGGGATAAGCTACATTTTGCTGAATTCAAGGTCAGTCAGAGTTCACAAATACTGACTTGTGCTAAGCCCTGATAGTAGATACAGCAGTGCACATCAGCAGCAGTCCCAGATTTGCATTTGCTGTCCAATTCTAGGAGAGGAGTACTCCTACAGGATGGCAAGAGCTGTGCCTCCTACAGGATCTGTACCACTTCTACCCCCTCCCTTTGTGATAGGTGGATAAGGGGAAAGATACTCATTCGCGTCAACAGTGAAGGTCATAGAGCATTTAAGGTGCTTTGCTGAAGAGGAATGGTCAGTGGTGTGCAGAAAGCTGAGATGTGGAAGTTCTCAGGTACTAATGATGACCCCCAAAGCTATTGATTCAGAAGCAGATGATGACATGACTTGATGTTACCATTCGAACATTTATATAATGAACGGATTTCCAGAGTAAAATAATAAACATAAGTAAAACTAATGTTTAGTAAGTGAGGAGTATTTTCCAGGATATTAGACAGATGAGGGTTATTCCTTTGTCTGCAGTGTGAAATTCCTTTGGCTTTTTACATGTTTTCTTTTTCTTTCATTTTCCTCCTTCTTTGCAGTGGTATTTGTTGTGACCATTGGGAGGAAACATTGTTCTGCTTACTTGTATTTTAGTTCTTTTTACATAGTTAGAGGATTTTGAGGCAATACTGTGCTGAGGTCCCACACCACAGCTTGCATGATGGTGAAGGCTAGGCAGCAGCTTTCATGACCACATAACATCATGGCTTGGAAAATGAACTCACAGCAAAGGAGACAAATTCTCATATTTCATATAGACAAGCAAAAAATCTCTGAAAAAAATCAAGAACTGGTATTTTTCTTATGTAAAACAGACGTCAAAAAGGTTAATTTCGTGTTAGATGAAGTTAAAGGAATGGAATAGACACAGAAATATAATTGTGTATAGAACAGTCTATAACTGAGGTCCAAAATGTGGCAGTGCTTAACAAATCATGTAGCAATTATTTTAGTATGTGCTAAGACAGTGCTCAATTGGAGGGTCTCAGCAGTCCATTGCTTTCTTCTAGTTCCAGAAATATCAGTGCACTTTAATTTGATCTTTTTATTAATTTTCCCAAGAAACAGTTGTTTAGGTAAAATGCAAATGATGTTTTAAGTCAGAAAGTGTCTTACACTTGCCTGAATTTCCTCAAATGTTTTCTGAAACAAATAAAACTTGCAGGAAGCTTCAAAGATAGCCAAATTCGACTAGGAATCAGACAGCTAAGATCTTCTCAGAGCCCTCAGGCTGTTCTGGGGAATGCTGTGCTAGCTGCAGCTGTACACCAATTTTCCAGATAATTGATGAAGTGATTGATGGTGCAAAATCAGGGTAGTTAATAGAAATGGGCATGTGTATTTTATAACAAAGAGAAATACAACGTAAAAAGAAAAGCAGTGCTGCTTTAGTAAGAAGTTACGATTAGAAATGTCAGTCCCCTCCTATACATCGTGTCCCATTCTGTTCCCCAACACAGTGAAGACAAGAGAAAGAGAGAGGTCAGAATTTATTTATAATTTTGGTCCCAAGAATAAAAATAAATGTCTGGGAGTCTGTGGATTCTGAATATAAATGGATTAAATGCAGAAATTAGTATGTTCCCTTTTCCTTTGCACTGATTTATTGTTGCCTCTGTTTTTTTGTGTCCGAAGTGACTGCTTGTTGCAGGAACTAGGGGACTGAATCATTACAGGCAGCCCACAGGTCTGGTGACTTCATTTCCTGGGTTATATAAAATCCAAACTTCCTAAGAAATTGTCTGCAGGAAGTGTTTACCACATTGCTATAGAACAATTAGAGTGCACAGAAATCTGACCAGGTTGAGAAAACAATTACGTGAAGCCTTGACGTTAATTTATAAAGAACTTTAAACATGGCAGTGGAATTGCCAGCCAACAAGCAACCAACCTACTACCTACCTAAGCTCCTGGGCAGAAATAGGCCATTAGATGTCAGGCAGGGCTAGATTTATTGTGAAGGGTGGAGACCTGTGTGGAAAAAATACTGTTAAGACATTATTTATAGTTAGTTACAGCCTCTCTAATAAATCGTGTAAAGCAAAACATCCCATATCCACATTTGTTAAGGTGAATCTTTAGTAAGTCTGTTGAGGTCTTTAGAGTTACTCAGATTTAAGTAGTTCGGTTAGCAACTGAATTGGTTGGTTTGTGTGGGGAAATGGTCCCGCCACTGCAGAAACTTAGTCCTGTCCTGAGCTGGATGGAGTGAGCCAGTGCAGATGTAAGGCTCCCTGCACTGGTCTGGTGATGCTGCAAGAAGAAAGTTTAGCAGCAACAAGAAGCACTCCTTCATCTCTTACTGTGTGGAGTTAAAAAAAACCAAAACAGTATTTTCCCACTCTGTGTAGCTTGACATCTTCTTTTGCCCCAAAAAAGCAGAGCTTTTGCCTGACTAATTCCTCTTGTAATACAAAACAGCAACGGACCAAAATGGAGCAGAAAACTGTAGACAGCTACATTAAATGTGCCAATTTCAAATTAACTATTTTGTTTTCTAAAGACCCCAACCAAAATAAACAGCTTCTCATTTTTTGTGAGTCTTGATTCTCCATCCAAGTTCTGTTAGTTGCTTTTTTGATTCGTAAATTTTCACCAGGCTAGCAGGCTCTGGTTCATATAGTATCGCAATTTATAACTCTTATCAAAAGCATTTTTGTCAACCTTTGTAAAAGGAACCTTGGCCTAAAGTTTGAAAAGAAGAAAGATACAACTGCAATGGTGTGATGCCTTTGTGTGGGTGGTGAAACAGGAGAGAAATGGGGAAAAGTGCATTTTCATATTCAACTGGAAATGTAGAAAGCAGAAAGTGAATCAGCAAGCGACCTATATGAAATGGTATTTGGCGGTTTCAGCATAGCTTTAACTGAGATCTGAAACAGGTATTGTGTTGACTACTAATTTATATGTAGCAGTGGAAAATTGCTCTCTGAATCATGGGGGTTCCTGTCTGAAGGTGGAGGATACCCATTTCTAGGGAATTCCCAGTGTCATAGTTCATCCTTAGATTTTAACATCAAAGTTCTTGGTGATGCACAGGACTTCCTAAGATTCAGCCACTTAGGAGATTGCTGTTGCTGTAAAATTATTAAATTTCACAAATGAGCTGCTTAAGTGGTGTGCTGCATCTTGGTCCACAGGTTTCCTGTTAGAGAAATTCCCTTTTAGGATTGTTGGAAGTTTAATAGTTAATGTGTACTACTTTGCTTTTTGATGATAAAGATCAGATCTCTTGCTATGAAAATGGAATTTGCTTCAGTCTTCTAAGCAAATTTTAAGTATCTGGCTAATTTCTTGCCAAACTTCAGAGGTGTGTCTCGCTACTGAAGGGTCTCCAATGTGTTACCCTTGTAGAAGCTTGCAGTGCTGCACTTTCGCCTTTTGAAGCATTACACTTTCATTTGACTTTTTTTTTAAACCACCTCCACTGGAATGCAGTGTCTTTCTCAGTTATTTTTTTCCATTTATGAAAGGGTTTTGGTACTTTTTTGCTGTTGCAATGTACTGAGAGACCTCTGCCCAGCAGCATTTGTTATGACTGTTGAACATCATGCTACACTTAATTCTATGCTTGGACTCCTAAATAAAAGCAGTATTATTTTCAGATGTGGTGAGGAAATACAATTGAAAAAGTAGCCAATAAGTACTTAAGAAATCAAACTGCTTACATTTGAGTGACTAACTATATTGACTATAGGAATCTGGATCTGGGGAAAGAGTATGAATTACTGCTATGTGCTGAAACAGTATTTAAACTTGCATGTACCTAAATATAGAGCCAGGTGCCTAAATCATTACAAATGAATTTGAAGGGAGCTTGACATTTAGAAAATGCTGAGCTCTCATCTTGTGCAACTTTGGCATATCCAAAGCATCTCCGAGGGGGCATCTATAATTACTAAATACTTTGAAATTTCTGGCCTTAGAATTTAGATTATGCTTTTTCTCTTTACTGGGCTGCAGCTAGTTAGAGCACACTCTGAAAAGATACAGAGTGATCCTCAAGGAATTTGTTTTCAGAATTCATTTTGATGCCTAAATAGATGTACTCGGAATTTTTGCTAAGATATGTAAAGAGAGCATGCTCTTAACATATGTTTCGTGTTAATGAATGATGCAGCCTTTTTGCTGCCTGACTCAGCCTTCTTTGCATTGCAAGCTGTGATTATGCATGAGGACATATATGTAGACAGAGCTCTTGATGTAGCAATAAAAATTATGTGCATTTGAGGCATCATTTCTTATGTGAATCAACCTGTACTGCTATTAAAAAGTTTTTTTAGAGTGCTTGAGCCCTGTGAGATTTTATTCTCTTTCCTTCCCTCTCTACCTGTTTTCATTTTAGAACAAACAATTAACTTTCCTACCCTCCTCACTGCCCATCAATCCTGAAGAACAAACTGTCAGCTTTAGAAATGCTGTGAACATGAGGACAGTAAAGGGCACTGTTGTTATAATCTTGTCTTTTGGAAGGAAGTTCTTAATGGAGAGGTGATAATCAGAAGCAGCTGGAACATATAGAAAAAAATTAATGGGAAAAAAAGCACTTCTATTAAATTAACAAAACAAAAAATCAGACTGTCTGTACAGGAATATATTGAAAGCAAAACTGATTTCTTACAACATGGTAATAATCCCAGGGAGAGTGTTTTGAGCTCTGGTTGCTCTACTCTGCGGCTTTTAAACCGTGCTGTCAGAACACCTGTGAGAAATTACCATCATTATAGTGAATCTGGAAAAGATGGAAGCAGTTCTTTGAGCTTTCTGGGCCTCACATGTCCAGGGGGCTGGGCAGCCATTAGGTCTCTAAATCTGTGCCCAGAGTCAGGGTGGGCTGAGTTTTTAGTTCATAGGAGTTTGTCTCACTGAGCTGCTCTGACTGATCCCTTGCAGTGGTTTCTTCAATGTGTTACTGGAAAGACTTTGCTGTTGGAATCTCAGAGATTCAGGCTCAGCAGGGACATGGGGTGAATAAGAAGTAGTGGGGTGTGTGGGCAAATGGATGCCAGCAGCATTATGCAAATACGGATTGTCTTTACTCAACTGCAGAAGTCACAGCCACCAGCATCAAAGAAACAGTCCTATAGAGTAAAGGCCTCCATCATTTGGCAGTTCTGTAGCACAGTGCTGTTCTCCTCAGCTGTGTCACAGGGAGCAGTGGAAAGGCCCTGTCTGTATCTGAACATGTAATGACTCAGCAGCACACTGCGTTTTAGCACTACTTGAAAGAAAACCTGGGGTCCTCTGTAAGGACCTCTGTAAAATGTAAGGAGAATATCCTTTTATTCCCTTTTAAGTAGCCCAGATTGAGTACTATTTTGACTCTATAAGAAAAAATTTATCTGATTCTAATTTACAGCTACCAAACCCATCTTAAATACAAATTACTTTTCTTATTAAATTACTGGTGAATATATGTCTTCCTCGTGCCATAAGGCAGATCAGTGCTGCTTGTCCTTTGAAGAGTCCAGGATTTCAGCAAGAGTAAAATTCCCCTTTACTTCACTGTCTTAAGTAATTTTTAGTTGAGAATGCTATACAGCATAGATTACAGCTCTTTTGTTCTGGAGCTACTATTGTAAATGCTGTGTGCTTTAGTTTGTGCATCTTTTGACATGTTTTAACAAAATTAAGCTGGTATAAAGACATTAAAAATGTAGCACAGTAGAATAATTTTACCTGTGCACCAAAAATATTCAATCCAAAAAAACCCTCCTATTCCTGAGTCTGAAAACAAGGGCACTAACGGAGACAAGGTATAAAATCTCCTGTTAAAAATCTTTCAAAAATATTAAATATGAGTTCGCACTCCAAAAAACTTACTTCTTTTTGACACACATGTATAAGCTGGCAAGTGGGATATATTTTCTGTTGGTCTAGTGTTGCATATAATCTACATAACCTTTCACCTCTGTGGTGTCACATATAGGTTCTGGTGGAGTCAGGGCTTCTCTGTTTTGTGAATTTATTTTGTGTGACATAAGGGAATTCACTTCTGGTTTATATTTCTACCCAACTAGCTTAAAACACAGAGACAGGTGTGCCTGGATGCTACAGGGACCAACCCCAGACAAATCCTAGAGTGCATTCTGTGGGCTACCGAACTAACTATCAGTGTTTCTGGAAAGAAGCAGACCTGCTTTTGGCAGCTTGTTTTGTAGGCGATAGTAAAAGATAAGCACATTTGTTTTGCCAATGCTGCTCAACTTTGCAAAAATAGCATAATAAAAAATAGGAATTGAATGAGATTAAGTAAACCATTTTAAATGAAGATGACCTTTTTTGATAGTCTAATTTTCTAAGTGAAAATAATTGGGCGTATGTTGGGAAGTGCAGACAGGCAGGCAGTGAAGGACATGCTGCTGGAGAAGGTGTCTCTATTTACTAAGGACTCATCCTCTGAAAATACAGGTTGTCTTCACAAGGTCTGCAGCTCTCTGGCAGAGTTGTGACTACCTGTGAGAGGAACATCCTGGGACAGCCCTCCATGGTGCTGTGGAGCTGTCATTTTTTTATCAGTTTCACTTCAGCTTCCTGTTTATGGGAAATTCATGATGGGAATGGGTTTAGGGGTTTTTTTGTGTTATTGGTCAAATAAAGTCAAAGGAAAAGTCCTGAGAGCCAGGACTTGGGTTGTTTTGGCAATGTCAATAGTCCAGTCCCTTCGCTGTAACTACTTTTTCTCCTTTCCTCTGGTGCCTTCTCCTGCCAGGAGGTGGATTTCTGTCCTGTCAAATAGTGAGAGGTTTAGTAGGGTCAAATCCTGAGAGTTTTATACTATTGACCTTGTTGAATTCTTCTGGTCAGTGAGTCACAGCTGATGTAAGCATTTTTATTTTGCTTGCGTAAAATCAGCCGGGGTGGTTCCTCTCAGATGACAAGGATACAAGGATGACCAGCCTGATTAGTAGCAGCAGGAGGACTCACTTGGCCTGGGGTCTTCCCTCAGTGCTTTCTCTCATGCCTCTTGTCCTTATCTGCTGGGCATGTGCAGTCTTCCTGTCTCCATCATTAAGCAAAATGAAAGCTAGTGCTTAAAAAGCTTCATCTTCTTTTGACCCTTACTGCCTTTGATCCTGTTGAGCTGTTTCATTACGGGTATATGTGAGTTTCTACTCCTGGTCCTCTGTCCCCTTAGTGTCAGGTGACAGTGGTCTCTCTCCTCCTTCCAGTTACTGTTTTAAAGAGTGACAAATCACAGACCAAAATTCTTGTTATGGAGAAAAAAATAGGTCATCGGCCACTGAAAAATGCCACATGGCTAACTAAGATTTTGTCTTCATCCTCTGAAATGTTGATGTCTCTTTTCTCTTTGTATTTTAGGCACAGGAACCAGGAGTGAGTGGTTTTGAGGGATAAAATATCCCATTCATCATCATTAAGAGCACTGCTTCACAGCCCTTTTAGTAAATCAGTAACAGAGGGTGATGGAGTAGAAGGTTCTCTCTGAGATGTTAATTAATTCAGGAAAAGATATGTGTCTGTGATGTGATTTAGGATTAGGAATTGGCTCTAGAAACAAAACAGCCCATGCAAAATTGATGCATGCTGGCCTATAAAACAATTCAGTGAATGAGTTCCTGTTTGTAATGTAGATTTCTTGAAATACACAGTCTTCATCAGAGGAGGCAATAAAAAACTGAATGAAGAACTTTATCACTTCAGGTGACTTTGTTGTGGAGAAGCTGACCAGATTCTTCTTTTTTTGAGCCAGAACTTAGCAGATTATTGTGGCTTTGTAAAAAAGATGTTTTTACATCTTGAACTACACCTTGAATACAGAGTCCTGTCATCAGTGTGGGAAGTTCAGTCAAGCTCAGCAGGAGGGATGACATCCAGGAATAAGGTATAAGTGTGTCTATGTGGGCATCAAGAAAAGAGAGAGGTTGAAGGAATGACAGGCTTCCATATCAGAAAGTGAACTTCTTTCCTACACACCCCCGCAGGAGTGGGTGTAGAGGGGAGGCTGACTGCCTAACTTGGTTCTGGAAATCTTCCATGTTTTAAGCAGAGTGAAAAGAATGTTATTTTTATTGCTATTTAAAAGTGATTCTGCACTTTACAGTGTCTGTAAGTTAGTATTACATTGCTGCTCAGTGGAAGGTTAACTGAAAGCCAGAGGGTATGTTTCGTCTGATGCCTTGAGGAGGTCTCAATCTTTATTTCACCTGTGTGATCTCACAATCGAGTACAAGGGATTAGGCGGTTCCTGTGGTCGGTAATAGGATACAGAAGACCTTTATGCGGAGCAGGATAGCTCTTTGAGCTATGGAAGGAGAAGGTGAAGGCCATGTGGATTACAAGCAAGGAATGAGGCAAGAAAAAGCATGTGAAGGGACAAAATATAGTCCTGGGGAAAGGAAGGCAATTGACAACCATGACCAAAGACTCTGAGTATATGGAGCCTCCCTCCTGGGGACAAGGCATTAGCCTGCTCTGAAAGACAGACAGGGAGAATGGCACCGAGACTGAAGGGTAATGATGGTGACAGAAGGCAGGTGGCTCCTGTATTTTCACAAGTCTCTTGGGAAATTTCCTAAGCAAGATATAATTTTGTAAGGATGAATGCTGCCAAAAGAATGATTTTATAAAGTGTTTCTTTTGGTTTTCTTTTTTATGGTCTTTTCTCGTTTTGCTTGATGTTGTGTTGAGGCTATATGGTCGTATCTACCACCTCCCCTGATGCTTAGGTGGGCAAGATGTCTCATTTCAGCCATAAGAATGCAGGAAGATAAAAATGTTAAGGTCTTTAGTGGTCAGCTGCCCTTATGAGTAATGGGAGCACCAAAGATGGGTATTTCCCAGAAAGCTGCCTGGGAAAGCTGCTGTAATACATTGATTGCTCTGTTCATCCTGGAGGTTTCCCTGCTAGACGGGGAAGGCATCTGGGATCTCCTTGCTCCTCCTGATGGCAGTAGGTTGGATGAATCTGATACAGTGTGCTGCATGACTGCTGTGTTTTCCTGCCCCAGATGCAAGGCAACACAACATGTACCCCTCAACAGCCCTGACCACCTGGTCTGCATACCTAGTTATATTTTCTCCCATTTCTTCACCCTCCTTCCTCCACCTCAGTGCCTGCCTCCCTCTTAGCAGCCAGTTTGTGAAAGGTGGGACTAAGCGATTTGCTCAGATGCCTTCCTGAGTCCTCAGCTTAGTAAGGCTGAGTGTCTGGAGGAAGTTATTCTGACCTTGGTGGTGGTAGATTTGGGAGAAGTAGCTTTCTGATGGGCTTCCTGTGTAATCCTCTCATTAATGTTACCATCCCTGGTGACATCAGCCAAAGTAGTGTGTGCAAAGTGTGCCTCAGAAAAATGATCACTGCCGACCAGCATTTTCCTTGCTGGCAGTTCTGAGGCAGTAGAATATTCCCACCATTTCTCTAAGCTGTGAATAGCTTTTGTCATCAGTGACTTAATATTGGACCTGATTTTTAAGAATTACATTGGCATTTGCTGCAGAAGAACTTAACCCTTCCAAGTCAAATCTATATTTGAAAACAAAACCTGCTTTGGAGCCCTTCAGCTAGTAAAATGCAGAGGTCAAGAAAGCAAGAATAAGAAATACCATCCTCCACATCAAGAAAGGCAGAGGTTAAGGAGAAGAATGACCATGCCTCTGGTAGCACTGTATTACCTGAGGAGACAAGGAAGGAAATCACAAAGACCTAGCAGAGATATTGTTTCCTTCCATAGGAACTTCCTCATCTAGCAGGCCATGTCCATGCTCATTGACTTTTCTTCACATTCTTAGTGTTTATAGCTGTTTTCGGAGTGATAAACCTAGCCCTGTTTGGCAATAGAGTGTGTGATAGTGCTCCCCACTTCATCCTCAGTTTTTTCTGGTTTTAGCTCATTTGGGAGCCCTTGTCAATTATGAACTACATCCTAAGAACGAGATAGACAAGAATGAGTCTGCAGTCAATGTATCTGATTTCATGTGTCATTTGTACTGCTTGCAAGTAACAGATTGTGGTTTTTTGGTAGTTCATAAATTTGTCTAACTCCTCATGTAATCTTCACAGAAAGAAAAGAAAGAAATATATAAGTCACTTGTGAAGGGCACCATTCCTCAGGTGGAATAAAAAGAATGTGAAGGTTTTAGATCAAGTCATTTTGAGACCTGATAAATCCAACAAGTATTTGATAATGCTTTTGAAAATGGAATCCAGTGCTCTCTTCTTTTTGCTGATTCCTTTTAGACTCATTCCTAGAGTTTTTTGCCCCAGTCTGATAATTGCATGATCAAAACTCAGGGTGATGAAAATAGCTGTGGGAAGGATTTGCTTCAGCTTTATTGAGAAATCATTCTTCCTCCATGATGTCAATGTCCAAAAAAAAGAGGAAAAATATGGCTCTTTGGAATTGTACCAATTGCTAGCCAGTTGACTTTTATTAATAATTAACACTTGGATATTGGTTATAACTGAATATTATGAGCACAACAGAGTATAAGGCTAAAAGAAGCAGTGAAGTTGACTGGAGTGGAGTGGGGTGGTAGTGTCCTATGCCTCCTTTGTGTGAGTAGCCCAGGTGCAGAGTGTAGGGCAGAGCTGGTATAGCTGACATTCCTCCATCAAAGAAATGTGTCAACTAGACCAGGTGTATGGACAGCTGATGTGATGCTTACCAAAATGTATCTACCTCTCTTCAAGTTTTTGAAGTGAACAGCTGTCCCAGCCTGCCCCTACCAGTGGCAAGGAAAGTGAAGGAAGGGGTGGGAAGCTGTCCATTGTGATCTCCACAATCTTTCCCCAGTAGATGCTTTGCTTGCAGGGGCAAGCTGTATGAGATTTGTGTTATTACAGAAAATGGTAGGCATCCTGCTCTCCCCCTGCACTTCTATTTTCCTGCCCCAAGGACTTGCAGCACTTTTCTGGTGTTTGCATCATTCCTGCATCATAGCTACTCTCTTCCCTTATTGTTTTTCTACCCTAATTTATCTTATTCTAAGCATCAGGCAGACATAGCAGTAAAATAAAGCAATGGTTTATTAATCAAAGCCTAACATTTAAAGGACTGATGACTATAAACAGAGTGAACTAGATGTGGTTATAGCCTTTGTTTAAAGTGAGGTACTTCCCTAGCTGTAGCAGTACCTCTCATTCAAAGGCCATGTGGCACATATTAATTTGAGGCAGATGACCTAGTCTCTTCCCATATCACATAGATACTTGAAGTTCTGGTGGGTTCAGTTTCCCTCATAATGATTCTGATTTTTTAATAAGAATAACAGGTCAGTAGCAAAGCACTTTGCCATATCCTGCTGCTCCTCCCCTACATTCTCTGGGTCATCCTCTCCCCAGCACAAGGGAAGGTTTTGTGAGAGAAAATTGTTCCCTCTGTGCTGTACTCCTGCATGCACTTGAGCCCAAGTGTTGTCTCCTATGCACTTCTGGGGGCAAACAGCAGTGTTTTCACATGCTCTGTGTAGGTTGAGAAGGCAGGATGGATAGGGAGGCTCTCCTGAGAGACATGACTGTGGCAGTGGCAATGGCTGCACACTTGTGGATCCTCCTCATACCCAAATCACTCAACAGCTATGGTAAACTCATCTTCCCTATTCTCTTTTCTAGTGAGGGGTTAGTCACCATTCCCTTCCCTCCAACCTGTAAGGACTGAACAAGTGGATGAGACAAAGGCTGATTATACGTGTCTCAGGTGGCCACCATCAGCATGGTTGGGACTTACACATTTACTATATCCTATCAAAGCTTGTATTGCCTTCTGCTGCCAACCTCCTTATTATTGCTGTAGTCTTATAGACAACCATCCAGGAGAACATGTGTGAGGATGTACACAGCATAAATGGAAGAGTAAGGTTTGCTGATGTGGTGGAGGAAGAGCATGCAACAAATGCCTGTTTCAAACCTGTATGAGTAATCTATTTCTATGTGTTACCAGTGGAGGTGAGAAATGCCGAGGTCAGTAGCATGGCCTCCCATGGCAGTCATAGTGACATGCTTGAATCTGACTAGAAATTGTTTTCAGAATAACATGATCAAAACCTGGAGTTTATCAACAAAATACAAAGCTCCAAGTACTATATCAGCAGCTGCTTCATACAGGGAGAGTAAAGCTGACTTTTATAAATATGATTTTAACAAATCTGTGTCTCTTTAACAGACACTGAAGTATCTAAGGAAGATGTAAAGCCTCTTGAGAGCCTGAAGTTCAATAAATTGCCAGAACTGCAAGGTACCAGTATATATCTAAGGCTTTTAGAATAAATAATGTGGAACCACAAAAGCAATGAGCTGTGGGCTTCATCCCCCTCATATGGAAGTCCAGAGGAGTCTTACCATGCTGAATAACATCCCAAATGTGTAATAAATAGAGCTTTGTGTTTCTTTAAAGGACCAGACAGCTTTATGATTTTTTAAAAATATTTTAACAAGTTATGACTAGCTGTTTAAGTTGAGAGGAAGTTGTTGTTGTAGTGCCTGTTACTGACTGCTTGCTCAGGCATTTCAAAGAGTAATTAGGGAGAGGAAAGTCCAGTGTAGGGTCTTGGAAAACCAGGCTGTGCTCCTCAATTTTTTAAGATCTTTTTGGTGTAGTCCTATGTAGGAAGTTTTGAAAGCAAATACAGAGGTACTAAACAAGGAGGATTTATCTTGAATTGATGAGGTAAGATTTTGAAGTGTAGGTATATGGTGTGCCAAACATGGAACATGATCTGAAGCCACAGGATAAACAAAAGATGACTGATAATAACTCAGAGCAGAGACAAGTTAAAAGGGGACTTGTACTTAGGAGAAGTTGGTACTTGAACGAAAAGCATTATAGGGATTTGAAGGATGGAGAGGAGGGAGTGGATAGTGAATTGGGAACTGGCCTGAAGCCCTGTGAAATCAGTGGGAAGAATTCCCTTGGGCTTCAGGAAAAAAACATGAGTGTAGAGAATGCAAAGCACTTGAAGGTTTGCAAACACCAGTGCAAATGGGAATAAGAGAAGGAGGAGGAGGAAGGTAGAGAGCCCTGGAAGTACCAAGAGAAGTAGGAGAGATTTCATATTAGCTTAATATTTTATATTAGCTGCAGAGATTCAGAGGTCCCCAGGAATTCTCCTGGGCATCATCCTTCAACACACTGGAGGCTTCTTGTGGCTAACCTAGTGGGGATCTTTGTGAAAACCACTAAAAATATTTTTTAAAAAAAACAACAACTGTGAAGGGAATAGTGGAACCTGTTCATTTCCTCCTGCTTTCTGGTTGAATGAAGCCAAAAAAAAAAAACAGATGACACACTCCATATTGTAAAACTGGGGTACTAAATGAAGAGCTGATCAAAGGATCTACTTCCTTTCCCAACACCTTATTAGCCGCTGCAGCCTGCAGTCACCTGAGATGCAGATGTGTGAGATATAACCACTCTGGATTTATTGTTGAAAGACTGACAATTTTGCAGCAGAACACTATGTTTGAATTGTAGCACCTGAAGAAATAAGTGGTGGTATTGTTCACAAGCAGGTAGGCGGAGGTGGCTGCTGTACAGCCTGTGTACAGCTCTACGCAATTAGCTGTCTACTTAACTCTTCCCATTTATCGCTCCCAGTCATACGCATCGTTTCTTTTGTGCTTTTAGAGATAGTCATGGCAGTGCTGGCACTGCAGTCCCAGAGGACCACTCATCTAATATGCTGTGGCAGTTCCTCTTCTATGTAGGCCACCACAGAGCAAATTAGATTTTTGGTGTCTTCATCTTCTTCTACAAATGGCTTCTTTCCTATGTTGGGCTTTAATTTATATTAGCATCCACCTTTTTTCACCATGTGGGTTTGTCCTCCGTCTTTGGCCTTGCAGTGAGTCTAGTAGCTGTTTTTCTGCGAAATGCAAGTGTATTTTCAAGGCCTAGGTTTTAAATTACTGTTCTGGTTTAAAAAAAAAGAAAGTATAATATTCCTCTCACGCCCTTGACATGAAAATAACAATGAGAACAATGGGAGCTGACCGGAGCCAGCCTGACGCTGGAGCACACCGTGTGGAAGGATGTTGAAGAGGGAAAAAAAAAAAGGGAAAAAAAAAAAAAAAGCGCCACATGCTGAGGAGGGTGGATGTTGGGCAGACTATTTGCATCAGACTTGGAGAACTCACACAATAAAAATGAAAGTGCAGGGCACGGGCCAGCTGCCTGCGATAAGATCACATTTTTGGAATGAGGAGAAATGTCTCATCTCTATTCTTGCTGAGCAGGCAGCAAAAGTACGAAACAATGGAGGAGATGGCACACACAGCCCTTCTTCCATGGGCAAAAATGAAATGAGCGGTTTTAATTGATCCTTGTAAGTCATGGTATGCCCAAGCCAACCTGAAAGAATTAAATCAGATGGTGTAGAATACAAGAGGAATTGCATGGAGTGTGGATCCATAAAATTGCTAAAAATCACTTTTAACAAGTAAGGGCAACTTTATGCAGTCCCCCAGCAGTGGTTGGGCTATAACTGATGTGAAGGCTTTATTGCAGCTGTTAGTGGGTGCTTTTGCCCTTCAAGAGGGAGGATAGAAGGCTCCCCTGTGGCTTGAACAGAGCTGTTGTTTGTTCTCTGCACAGCTACAGGATTTGGTTCCTCGCATCTGTGGCAAATCATCTTATTTACCACCTCCAGTGACCAATTCAGCTGTCTACAGAAATGGCAGTTTAAGAAATTCACAGATGCTATTAAAGGTAATAGACTAGCTGGTTTTTTGATTTTTTTTCATATATTTAACATATGCTGTGAGAACACTGCAACATTGGATTCAAATTCTCTCACCTAATTTTCTTTTCTTGTTTCTTTTAATGAAAATTACTAAAAATAATTTTCAAAAAACCCACTAAACTACTTTTGAAGTTCCTGCATGCCTTCCTCAAGCATTACATAAGGTTGCATGGCTAAACTCTGTTTGCATTTATTCTGGTCTAAGTTCCTAGGTAATTGGAATACAAAAATTAATGAGCACATCATCATTTTAAGATGGTCATGATTTTAACCAAGTATACCACTAACATCCCTTTGCCAAAAAATTTGGCCTGGTTACTTATTCTGCATCTTTCTTAACCTCAGATTGAGTGACTCACATCTATTAAGGAAATATGTAGGAATCAATACCAAATTTTAATGCTATTTCTCAGATTGCTTGTGTATCAAGAGGACTAGTAGGTGCAGGTCTTCAAGGTTTCTATTTTTTAGTCAGTGAAATATCTCCTAAGAAATGCAGATGATCTTAAGAGGAAACATCCTTTTTCTGTATGTTCATACTGAAATAATTTAATTCTCTCAACTCATTATCAAACATGTACTAAACCAAGGCCACCTTAGCTCATATTGGTAAGAAACAAGGCTGACATGTTGTGTTGCTGGCCAGTGCTGTTGGGTTCATGCTCTGCAGTTGACTTTCTGGGCCTTCTACACTATTTTTATAGGCAGTGATTAAAAACTGATGCCTGTGTTATTACCAGGGAGATGTGGAAGGTTTATTGCTGTGCCTGCTGGCCATTTCTCCCCACCTTGTGGGTGCGGGTCCTAGCATGTAACAGTGCTCTCACCTGTTTTGTCCTCCAGGGCTCCTTCTCTCTTGTTACAAATTCTCAGTTTCTTAAATCCTTTTGGCAGAATTTTTTAGGATGAAGTGCACAAATACCACAACACCAGCGTTATGTCTCCTCTGATATAAAGTGTGGACAATAGAATCATAGCATCATAGAATAGTTTGGGTTGGAAGGGACCTTAAACACAATCGAGTTCCAACCCCCCAGCCAAAGGCAGGGTCACCTCCCACTGAACATCAGGCTGTTCAGTGCCTTGTCCAGCCTAATCTTGAACACTTACAGAGAGGGGGCACCCACAACCTCTCTGGGCAACCTGTTCCAGTGTTTCACCACCCTCACTGTAAAGAATTTCTTTCTTATGTCGAGTCTAAATCTAACCCCCTCCAATTTACATCCATTGTTTCTAGTCCTCCCATCCAATATTATGTTAAAAATTCCTTCCCCTGCCTTTCTGTAGGACTCCCTCAGGTACTGATAAGTTACTATGAGGTCCTCCCTGAGCCTTCTCTTCTCCAGGCTGAACAACCCCAATTCCTTCAGCCTGTCTTCATAGGGCATTTGCTCCAGCCCTTTGACCATCTTCGTGGCCTTTCTCTGGACCCGCTCCAACAGCTCAATGTCTTTCTTGTGTTGAGGGCTCCAGAACTGGACGCAATACTCCAGGTGGGGTCTCATCAGTGCCGAGTAGAGGGGTAAAATCACTTCTGTTGACCTGCTGGTCACACTTCTCTTGATGCAACCCAGGATTTGGTTGGCCTTCTTGGCTGCAAGTGCACACTGCTGGCTCATGTTGAGTTTGTCGTCAACTGTCACACCCAAGTCTTTCTCTTCAGAGCTGCACTCAAGCCACTCTCCACCCAGCCTGTATCTGTGCTGGAAATCTCAGCAAGTTCCTTCCTTTCCTTTGCTCATCCCACCTCATTTCTCCAAGAAAATCTCAGCAGATTCCTTCCTTTCCTATGCTCTTCCCCACTCATTTTGCCAAGAAAATCTCAGCAATTTCCTTTCTTTCCTCTTCTCATTCCACTTCATTTTTCCAAGAAAATCTCAGCAAATTCCTCCCTTTCCTCCCTTTCCCTTTCCATGACACAGGGAGGTCATGGGGACACAGGGAACCTGGGGGAAGGATATGGGGATGTGGGGATATGGGGAGCTTCTGGAACCTTCTGAATAAAGCCTTCCCTGCCCTTCCCACAAAGATGTAACCTAAATTGAGGAACTTTATCACAGAGAGTGTCACCACATTATTGCTCCCTCCCACCAAAATGAGGGATTCTCCTGCCTCCTGTGACTACTGTGATGGATGTGCTAAGAGAGAATACACTGGTCTACACAAGTCACAAGGCTGTGCCTTGTGTCTGCTGCACATGGTAGCCTCCAGGAATATGGAGGTGTATGTCACACACTTCAACATGGCTTTAACCAAACTTGGCTGTACTTTTGTACTAAAGTGTGCAGACATTATCCTACTGCTCTTCCCTGCATTGCTATGCAATGAAATATAAAGGTCTCACTTTCATAACTTTTTTTTTCTGCTGTCAAAGACATAGAGAGAACTGGCCCCGTGGTTTTGAACAACAGGTGCTGCTGGTGACTGTGAGGAGTTGGAGAGGTTTGTGAATGGGTTGGTCAGGATAAATTACAGGAGCCAAATGGGCTGATTTGGCCTCTTTAGCAGAACTGTTAAAAACACTTTCCTGTGCTTAGAGTTAAATGCAAGATGCATTTTCCTGAGTGGGGATGGGGTGAGGCTGACCCTGTAGTCATATTTGGTTCAATTATTTAAATTTTTTTTGGTGAACTGTTAAGCTATTACTGATGCACACCCAAAGTTGAATATATATACCTTTGAGAGCCCAAGCAGCTTACTGATTAAAATCACAAGTCTGGTGGGTAAAAAAGAGACCACCTTGTTTAGCTTCAGATTGCTCCTTTTTCAGTGTGAAAATGTAACAAGTTATTTAACCTTCTAGTGTCATTGTAATTCTTACTCTTTAAAACTGGAATTGTGGAATTTGATTTGGGAAAGATCTTCTCCTTTTTGGATAAAGGTGTAGAAAAGAAGAACAGTTCTTCAGATTCTTGTGAGTGCAGCTTTGCCAGGTCAGCCTTTGCTCAGTCCAACTGGTGCTCTTTAAAAATTATATCAGTATTAAGGAGAAAAGGAGCCATAACTAACTAGTCTGTAGATAGCAGGTGTAGATTGTGGCCTGCAGATTAATTAGGGCGTTTGTTTCTTACGTTTATGGGAACTCAAACCTAAGTAGGTACATTCTGTAGAAAAGCATTACTGAAACTGTTTCCTGGTGTTTTAGGAAGGATAACCTTCCACACTTGGCTACATCTCTACAAAGCTGATTGATTTGGGGTTTTAATTTTGCCTATGTGTTTTTTTAAAAAAACAGTCTTCCATTGACATTGAGCTTTTTTGCAAATGTATAATTGCAAAGATTCTACAAAGCCATGCACAGTAGTAGGGAACAGAGTCCTGACTTTTCTGTAGGATAATCTTAAAGGAAAACAGGAGACATAGGCATCCTGAACTATAAAATACTGTGTGTTCTCAGTAAAGCCTGTTCAGCTCTCTGTCTCCTAAAGAGAGGCTTTTCTGTAATTCTTTTCCATATATATACATGGATTTATTTTTCATTAGTATTTTTATTGTATTTTAAGAACTGCTCAATCCACAGGACTTAAACAAAGAATTAATGTCTGAATTGTCATCTTAATATAATTTTTAAGATTCAAATTCCTTCTGGTATGGGATGCTTATTGCTTTTAGGTTTCTGCTATATAAGGAAATGGATTTTATTTAATTTCTCGGCCACTGTCGATGTGCAGAAGAGAGGAGCATCCAAATTCAGGCTAAGAATAGCAGCTTTAACTGTATTAATGAATTTCTGCCATAGCTCCCAAACTAGTAGTTGATAGTACAGTCAGTCTGTGATTACTTGTCTTTGCTCTTACAAAGCCTAGAGGTCACAGGTGTTTTCTTAGTCATTTTAATATATTAAGGTCTTTTTGTTTCAAAATACACAGCTGCGACTATTTGGATGTGGGCTTTGCTCTGTCTTCCCCTTAGTTGTTCCTCCTGCTATGTTGGTTCACAGAACTTTTGTGGTGAAGGCAACAGTGAGATTCTAGCCTCAGGGTACTGTCAGTCCCAGAATCAGTGAAATTCCCAGTCCTTACCTGAGCATCTCATGTTTTCCAAAGTGGACAGCAGGTCTAGTTACTGAAGACCAAGCTGCCAGGTAGCATGTGCAGCTCAAATTCCTGATCCTTCACACATTTCCCTTCAGTGTGTTGACCTGTGCTGAGGTCTGTGCACAGTTGTACCAAAATCAGCTCTCATGCTCCCTGGTGCACTCAGTTAAACTGTGTGGTGGGATCCAGCCTCCTGACTTCAATTCTTCAGGCACCTAGGGGGCAGTTGGTGGCTCCTGGCTGTCTCTAAGTGGAACACAAGGTGCAACAGGGTGGGAGCAGGCAGGCTGAGTCTGGCCCGCTGGCTTTGTCTGCTGTCTAACTATGAAGCCAGATACACTCTTACCTGAAGCAGGTACGAGTGTATCATAACTGCCTTCCCTTAGGGCTGTATCCATAGAATAGATAATACTGCTACAAGGTGTTTGCATATAGGTGCAGTATTTAGCTATTAGCATTTCACTGATATGACACAGAAATTGAACTAATTGTGCCCCATATTGACCCATATATTATACCTCTCCAATCTAGTGAAGAGAGGTGCAAATCTGCATTTCCTACAGCCCACTCTCTGCTGACTGGGAAACACAGAAACAGTGTGTAAAAGTCTTGGGTGGCCCAAGGAACAATACAAAGATCTGGTGCTGTGTTATGCTGAGCTATTTGTGAGTTGACTCCCAGCTGTCGGAGCCCACCAAACTTCTTGCTGGATAATGAAGCACAACAGGATGCTTTACATATCCACTGAGATGTGTTTCTTGTGCTTCCAGATCTGATTTCACTTTTCACTGTAAATTGACAGTGAGACCCCTAGTATTGGGGGATTTAAGTGATTTCAAAACCAGAAACAGGAGACTGGGACCTATAAATCTATTGTTCGAGTGAATGGGTTGGATGATTGAGTCTTTGTGCAGTTCTCAACAGCAGGTATTATCATTATCTATCAAGTGTGCTTACTAGTGAAAAAGAGCTAGAAATCCTATGAACAACTTTTGCCTCTCCCTCCCCTCAGTAATGCCCAGCTCTCTCTGTCTGCAGGCCACTGGCCAGATTGATTTGGAGAGGAAGTTGCAGGACATGAACGAATGGGTTCAAAATGGACACTCCGTGTTGCTACTGTCCTTTGTGTACTGTGGGCAGGTTTTCCCCTGGGAGTGTGGCTGTGTTTCCATTCCTTACAGATACCACAGGGATATTTGGGGTGAATATTGGCATGACAATGGTAGCATGGCATAATGTAGTGTAATATGCCTCCTGTGATGATGGCAGGGAGCTGCATATCCTCTCTGGCCTTTCTCTATCTGCAGTTTCCCTTGGGCTGTTGCACACTGGCAATGGAGCTGCTGTGTCTTTGGGCAGGAAGGAGGAGAGAAATAATCCAGCCCTGCAAACCCTCCTGCATCACTGGCACAGGATTGCCCAAAAACCCCCCTCACCACTTCTCTATTCATGCTATAAAAAGTACAGCTTTTGAACATCCTCACAATACATGCCATGTCCAACTTCCTCTATGCAGGAAGTACAAAAACTCCCCATCAGCTGGACCCACACACAACAGACTCTCAACACCTCAAGTTATAAAGTGTAACCTATAAATATAAGAGTAAATGGAGCCACAGGCAAAGCTTGGCACCATGGACTTGGTGTGTGTAGTAGGATTGGTAACGAGTTCCTGTCATTTTGCTCGGCAGTAGCTCAGCTCCATGACATCAGTATTATTAAAACTCAAGGACAAGCAAGGTGCCTCGTGAGTTTAACTTGCTTTGGCTCACAGAAAGTGCCAGTGGCTCTTGGCACTGTATATATAACATGTATTTATCAGTGAAGTGCAATGACTGTATTTAATAGTCAGGCCCCTCTGCTGAAAAGTTCATTTTCCTGGAAACAAATTTAATTCCCATTTATTCAATTCCTTAAGTGTACTACCAGATGCACTATGAGCTTGTTAATCTAGAGAAATCTTGCCAGTTGCATTCCCATTATTTATAACAGGATGGTTAGAAACATCTCTCCTTACATCAATGCTTTTATTCCAATGTAATAGTGACTTAGACTTTTTGTTTTCAAATAACAGAAGTAAACTAAAAAGTGTCTTTTTTTCCTCCAAGAGTCACACTGGAATATCTCTATGTAAATTAGCTCTCTGTTTTATGGTACTATGGCTTTTCTTGGTGGCACAGATTGAGGTGATAGCCTCTATGATAAAATTATAATACTGAGAAGAACGGCATGTAAACATTGGTCTGAAATTTGAGTATTTCCATACCTCAGCCACAGATTCTTCTCTTGCTTTTCAAGGGATCATCGTTTCATTTTCCTATGAATGTTAATTTACGCTTTTCTGAAATCTATGAAAACTTTTTATTTTCCCCTCAAGTTCCCCAGGGTGCTCCTAGGTTTGAGGCATTAAATTTCAGATCTGTGAATGGAAGGCTCTGTTAGCTTTACTACTTGATTATGTTATATTATTACTTTTATTACTGTGGTGGTTCTTATAACAAATACAATGCTTTATAATATCTATCTAGAAGAAATGCTATTTCGCAGAGAAAGAGCCATATGCTGCAGTTACAAGCAGAGTTACTATAAAGCACCAGGCTGTTGCTAATTTTCTGCTGGTATTCAGGATCTCAGAGGCATCCCCTTATTTTGCTGCCTGTGACTGGGAGCTATAGTGAAGAGTGACTGCAGTAAGAGTGACAGAGTCTCTGAGTAGGGGTCTACACCACTCCTTTAAAATGACACATGAACCCACAGGCAGCAGCCCTTGCAATAACGAGTCTTTAGAGAAGTTCAGGCATGGTCTGTATCTTGGTGGTTTCTTAGATGTCTAATTGTACTTGCATTTGTGCTCAGGGAAGATGCTAATAGACCGGTAGCCCAGCTTTACTCCTGCTTCTGGATCATGGCTGGAATGGAGGTGTTAAACTCAAGTTTTCTCCTGTGGAGAAAAGCCCCTTTAATTTCAGCATGAATGTAATTTGGATAGCGAGACCACTTTATATTCTTTTTCACTTACATTGGTGTAACTTTATGGTCTTCTGTGGAGCCTCTCATTATTTACACTGATATAAAGGAGCATCAGATCGGTCCCTCTATGTTCTTTGCTGAGTGGAAGGAGACAAAATTAAAACACGATGTTAGTGTTGCCTCTTCCTTCCTATCCCCATTTCCCCATGGTTATCCTGTTAAGCAATTCAGAGTAGCTCATTTTCTTTGAGTCTCTTCTCTCACAAATTTTACAGTCTTTGCATTACCTGCTTTTAATAGTCATGATACCATTGTGAAGGGCCTGTTAGAAACTCTGAAGTTTGATAGTTACATCATTTGAACTTATCTGGGCTTCTATTTAATCTCTACTTGTGGTATGTCATGATGAAGAATAATGTGGGAGAGGATGACGTGCCTTTAATTCAGTCGCATCAATCTCTTCCTTCATTCTTCTCTCTACTGTAGAATGAAACAAGGATATCAAAGTTTAGATCTTGTCTCTTTTGATTGTTTAATTCATTTCAGAGCTGCATACTTGTAACATAGCTTTGACAGGTGTATCTCTGGGAGAAGCTCTGACCCAATTCTTGTCCTCACGGGCAGAATATTCTTATGGATGCACTTCCTTTATCATGGGAATTTTTGGTTCTTGCAATTCATTTTATTTTCTGTTAAGTTTTTTGTGAGCAAGGTGACGTTAATGGGATCACAGTCAGCATGTACCATGCAGAAATGTGAATACAGCGCAATGCGGTAGGAAGGTTTCAGAGGTGTTCTGTCTTAAGCCCACATGTTTGTTCCTCAGGTACCTGTCATCACATTGTAGAGGAAAATGGCTTTAGTAGATGCATTGCCATAATGATTTCCTGTTTCTAAGAACATTAGAAGTTAAATAGCTGCCTTTGTTTTTTCTTAATGTGAGACCTACATCTAGGGTTGCTCCCTGGAATTAGCAAATCATCAGTGTAATGACTATAATAGATTTTCAATTTATTGTCATCTTCACATTGCTAATGTTTCCAAATTACACAATTTTTAAACTCAAATAGTTGAGCAAAATTTCAAGGCAGGGCAAGCTGTATTCATGAGGTCAAGCAAACGATTGTGTGAGTTGTGTGTGCCACTGCCCTGCATGCCAGCAAAGAATGTGGGAAGTCCTGTGTTGTTGCACAGCTTGGAGGAGGTGGTAGATGGTGAAGGGAGATGGAGGGACTGGAACAGAGTCCAAAATAGATGCTATTTACTTGCAAAGCAAAGTGCTTCCTGCGCTGTGAGCCCAGTGTTTGGTCATGCTGTGCTCCTTCTGCTTCTCTGTCTTTGTGGGACCTTGCTTTTGCTTATTTACATTTTTCCTCGTAGTTTTTTTATCTTTCAGTTGTTGTCATCTTCCTGCAAACGCAATAGCCACTAGGAGACCATTTTTTTGCCTTCACGTGCATAGCTGTGTTCGTGGAGCATTCTGTGCCTATGTTTTAGGAGGAGACTGCCTTTGTTTCTGATAGCTTCTTCCAAAAGTCAGGCTGATTATGTCAGGGTTTTAATGCTTTTTCTATATGCCACATTTCTGGTAGATTCATTGTATTTGAAGGAGATTTAATACAATCCATTACATCATTAAGTAATTACTCATCTATTGTTGCATTATGTAAACTGATAATAGCAACATTTAAAAAGCATATGTGGGTAATGTAGGCGATATTCAGATATACTGCTTTACTCTGGGTTTTTTAAATTATTTTTAATGCATTCCCCCTCATTTGTACCTTCCATTGATATCTACTTGTTTTTTCCAGCAAGGAGGTAACGAATACATTAATGGATGTTTCTCTCTAGTAGGGTGCCTGTATCATGGTTATTTTCATTGTTTGCTGGTGCCCTCTGTACATGTTACCACTTGGTTCTCCTACCATCTCTAGTTAATGACACCAAGGGGTCTTTTGGGTTATGAAGAATTCATTTCATGCTTTCCCTGCATACATGTTATGTGGTTGCTGTTGTAAACAATTGAAATAACTTGATCTTTAGTGTATATTTCATTTTGTTTATTACACATACTCTCTGTTCAGAGAAAAGGTAGATCAAAAAACTAAAATTGAACCAAATGTTCGGACTTCAAAAAGCAGAACAAAACATCCCCAGAATCACAGTATACTTTTTTCTCCCTCTGCTGCAGTGCAGAAAAGCATTAAATGGCTCCTCTGCCCTGTGCAATGAATGCTTGCCTCTTTAATCCTAAACATGGGTTTTTCTAGTTGGTGTCTGCCTTGACGCAGACACTAACCAGATGTGGGCCATCACTGTTACAGCAGGCTGTAAAACAAAAGGGAAGAAAAAGAATTCAGTGGAAGTGGAAAACTTTCGCTGTTTGTATTAAACACTGTGTCAACACTTAACAGTACTGTGCTGTAGCTCTGGGTATAACTTTCCCTCCACTCAGTTTGGATGAGCTTTAAATGAAAGTGCTGGCAAGGTTGGTTTTGCCCCACTATTGCTACTGAGATCACTGAAATGTAGAAAACTGTGGTGACTGGTCCAGAAACAGAGTTGGGAACAGAGCACAACATGATTCCACTTTACGAACACTGCAATTTGTAAAGGACAGCTTTCCTAAGCTGAGCACATTTCTTGTGTTGTCACTGCATGAGTTGCTATTTTGCTTCTTGTATCTCAGATCAGCACTTACAACATTATAAGAAGTAAGGTCAGGGTTAAAACCTGTGGTGCTGCCACAAGTGAGATTTCTCAGTCACGGACTTTTCAGCAGGGCTGAAATTTCCCTGTTTAATTCTGTGTATGCTTTAACCCTGTTTGAACCAGGCTGAAGATATTTTATTGTTCAAAGAAACTGTGTGGTCTATCTCACAAGTTTTCATTTTCCCGGTGGTGATCCTAGCCAGACCTGCAAACACAGCACTGATGCTGTGCAGGGGGAAACCTAGTAGTACAGCATTTGGCAATTCATGGAGTGATGTGGCCTATTTGTTTAACACAGCAGTCAGAGTGTTTGTAGAATTACTGGATTTCCCCCCCCTATTTATTTTCTTTGGTTTTATTGTCTTGGTGATGGGTATTAGGCAAAGAGTGTAGGTTTGCCAGAGTATTTCCTATGCTGTTTACACCTGTTATGTAAATCTTTGGCATTAAGCTATTTTTCTTAGCTGAGGAGTGGTGCTGGTTTGGACTTCACTAGCAGCAAGTGTCATGCTCATCACATTACAAAACCCCCATCTGGCACTATCTATCCAGGGTTGTCCTCATCTCCCAGACATGAGAGACTGGGTCTCACAGCTATAGAGCTCTCTATCACTGATCCATCTACATTTCTAAGGGTGTTGATAAAAAAAAAAGTTTCTTAATTTGTTTGACTTGAGGTTAAATCTCAGACTGAGAGTCTGTGGGAGTCTACAAAACAGAGAGAAAGGCATGGGCCCAGGTTCTGCAGGTCTCTAAATCTTTTTTTTTTTTGTCTAAATATTCTGAAGTGCTGTTATATCTCTTTGAGTGGCAGGTCTGAAAACAGACAGCAGAAGTGATTCTGAGCTTGAGTTGTTTAAGCCTCTTACCCATGGCTTGGCATGCAATAGCAAGAAATCCTTTTGTATTAGCGATGTGGATTTCAATTTTCTTGTTTTTTCTTTTCTTCATTCCTATTGTTATTAATAACATTCACTATTTGCCTTAGCCAGTATTCTTTAATAGACAGGAACATCTACATCCTACATCTCTTACTTTAGTGAAGTGTAAAGGGATGTGGAAATGCCACATTTGGGGCATTTTGGGGACAAGTTTCTGTTTGCTTATCAGTGGCACCTTGGTGACAGCAGTGTAACATGTGGCAGCATTATTTGTGGTACTGCTGCTTTTCTGAGAGTGAAAGAAGAGATTCTGGGATAGAGCTTCAATGGTTGTTCTGCCATCTTGGCTGGTTTTGTCTGTATGTAAATCATGTCATGCAGATGATTTAAATAACTTGATTAACTCATTGAAAGGTCTCTAAACAATTTCAGAGCCAGAAACATAGTTCTGCTGAGCATGCAGAGGTCCCTGAGGACAACAGTGGACGACATCAGCCAATAAGATGTAATAATTCTAGATTTGGCCCCGAGACTGTAATACGTTCTGACCTGAAGCTAACCTTGGGTGTCTGGGCTGCAGTTGGTGTTCAGGAAGGCTTAAATTACAGTCAGTCTTAATGTGATGAAGAAAGGTCTGTATGTAAAGTGAAGAGCAATACCAGGTTTTTTATTTGAACAATGTATTTAAATAGGTTTTGACATGGTTGTTGGTAGGACTTGAAGTACTCAGGCTCGTAACTGTTCATTCTGAGTGGTGGGATATAACCCATCCCAGGGATGTTTGTTCATGCTTTGTGACTTAAATGTGTAAACAACAGGGAAGGTATTAGTTATCCTCCAAAAAGAAGGTAAGCAAGATTACAACAGCTAACATCTCGTCTTCAGTTGTCCTTGCTGGTGTTACCAGCTTCCTGACTGGGCATTCAGTACCCTCTGCCCTGGGATTTTGTAGAGAAAGAAACCTCCTCCTTCTTGCAAGTCAGACAGTGCACCAACCAAAAGCTGTTTCATTCCTGGTACTGTCAGAGGTAGCAGAGGTCTGGCCAAGGTCAGGTAGGGTTGTGCCTACAGTTTCAGTGCCAATGACTTTTGGAATTGCTGCAGTGACGATGTGATGAATGCATCTATTACAGTGTGTTGGCAAGTGATTTACAGTGTTTATCTGGTGTCTGGAGATGGACTCGGCAGGGCTGGTCTTTCCTGATCTGAGAAGTATCCTAGAAGTTTAGGCATGGGCTTTCAGGTTCCCGTAATTCAGTTTCAGCTAGCTGTTTTGATTGTACTGATTCCAAAAAGGCTTCAACATGTATGAACTGCACTATTAATGGAGAATAAAACCAGTATGGACAGAGCATTCACAGTTCAACTGTCCAACCACTACCATGCTTTCTCTCAAAGAACCACTTGAAAAGGGTAGAACACAGTGTTTCTCAAGACAGGTTTATTTGGGCTGGCATAACAACCAGTCAGACTGCATGGATGTTGGCCATTAGTTTTGTTCAGAGAGCAGATCTGAAGCCCACCATGTTCATGTATTTGGCAAAATTATATCTGATTACATCAGCTGGTGTTTCATCTGTGCAAACATCTTGCCATGCATAATAAATATTTTGAAGAAGTGGTCACAATGGGGAGATTTGGGACGGACTGAAGCCACTGGTGGTTACTGCACAATTGAACATCTGTACCATTGCCCTCCTGAGTCACCTCCTCCACTGGTTTGGCCAGTGAGAGATCTGAGCTGACTCCTTTGTCAGAAGATACATGCTGAAAAAAGTGTTTGTCCACAGCTGGCATTATACTGTGTTTTCAGACAACCTAGGACATACCTATGTGCTTTGTCATGATCTTTTGGCATGAAGTTCTAAGGCAAGAATGTCGCTAAGCACTACACTCCCTCTACCTTGTTTTCCTTTGCTATTTCATCTTCACTTCCTGCTGTGCTATGTGTCTAGCCATTGCTCAATACATATCAGATATCCACTAACAGGGATGATCCCTGAGTGTATGAAGCTGAGATAAAGCATGATGTTAAAAAACTAATATAGCTTTTATTTCAATTTATATAAACTAAAACTGAGTGTCCTGAGCTGTTTCTTTCAGATCAAAACCTAGTAAGTTTGTCCAAATGGCTAAATACCATGAGAGTCAAGTTATAATAAAATGAGAATGGAAGAAGTGAGGGAATTTAGAAATACCCTAGATATTGTTTAATTAAAAACCACAATGAAATAAATAAAACAAGGCCTTTCAGACTTCTCAGGGAATTTGTTCTGACCTATTTATGGGTAACAGATACTTAGCTTATATTAAAATTATTTCTTATACTGAAAAAACTCATCACATTACAAAATCATCTAATGCTTTATCCTTATGGTAATCTAATTTTATGTTATTTCGTGTGCATATAAGCACTGTCTAATTAATATATCGTAAATAAAAATCCTCAAACATATTATGTAGAAATCAGTAAGGAGCACACACAATTTGTGAAGAGGCTGTAATTCCTGCCTCTGGTTTTGTTTCTCTCTGTTTTGTTTTGAAAGGGTAAGCATGTTTGATGAGTTCAGACATCAGAATAAAAGACTTTGTGCTAATCTTTAGTTAGGAAAAATCACCAGTATGATTCTGTTTTTAATAAACACAAATGGTGATGACAGATCTGTTTGCTTTTTAAGATTGTCAGTCTGTTTTGAATGCTTTTCCTGCACAAGCTGAAGGCAGAAGGGAGTGTTGCCAAGATGGGCTTTGAGCCTTCCTGAGGCTTGAGGGGTCTGGAACACCCATTTTCCAGTCCTGCCTGCAGCATGGTGAACTAGGGAGCTCCTTCAGGAACAGCCTACGTAATGTGGACTTGCTGGCAATATGCTGCACTGTGAAATAGTCTCTTGCCTGCTTGCTGGCTTTTTTTCTTCCTTTTTTCTTTCTTTTTTTTTTTTTTTTTTCTTCCTCTCTCTCCGAGGGATTGCATCATCTGCCTGTATCTCACAGCTTGGGCAGCAGGGGAAAGGAATGGAATAAATCAACATGTTGCTTTTGTCAAGTAAACCTCCTTGATGTGGCTTCATCAGAAGAAATTTATATTCTTTCTGTCTAAGCCGTCTTTAAAGAATGTTTCACTCCCTTTTTCCTTTCAAGGATTTTTTTTTAAGGTTTTCCAAATCACTTTATCAGAATGTGTGATAAGTTAAAAGCCCCTGTTTTCAACAGTTTGCAAGACTGCAAAACCCTTTTCTTAGAACTGAGATCATCTAACAGCTAAAATGAAGTCATTTGGAAATCTCCTCCCTCTAAAGTCACGGTGGGACATATACCCATTTCCTCCATGAGATGTAAACATCCAGTATCCTTCTGCTGGTTTCCATGGAGTTACTGTGGAATTGCAGAGAGGGAAGGGAGGAGAGGACCAAAAAGCCAGAGAAAGTAACATGTGTGTGAGGAAGACATCAGCTATTAGTGGCAGCATTGGCAATTGTATCAGAAAAGCTGTGGGGCCTGGGATGTCAGGTTTTAGCAAACAGAAATGTTTTCAGCTGTTCTAGTATCTTAAAGTTTGGAACAGTGGCTATGCTCTCAGTTTCCGTTGTTGCCAAGGATTACCTCGTTCTACTTGTCTGCTATTGCTGTTTTTTGTATTTTCCTCTACTTTTATAATTTTGGGGTTTGTTATTTGGTTGTTTGGGTTTTTTGTCTTCAAATGGAAAAAAAAATCCCATGAAAAACAAAGCTGTGCCTGATTTCACAGATCACCCGGAGCACTATTGTAGTATATGCTCTATGTTAAATATAGTTGGATCCTTTATATCACTTTATATTGAAATATCTCATTGGCTTTTAAGATTACAAGATTAGGGATAAGGTTTGATAGCAGTGGTGAAGGGCATCCCCTTAGGCAGATTTATATATATTAGCTGAACATCCTAAATCAAAGAGCAAAAAGATTTCCTAGCAATCCTTTAAGCTTGAAAATGCACCCTTATATTAGAGGATGTATAGGTACAAAATTATTTAATCTCCCAGAGCTTCTGAATGAAATTACTTCTGCAGTCCTTACAAGAACTGTATTTTAGAAAAATTTTGCTTGAGTGCTTTAGCCTTCCATCAGACCACTGCTGAAGCTCCATGGGTGCCTGGAGAGGATCCACTGAAAGCCGTATGTATGGTGAAGAGGATTGAAGCCACCACCTTCCGACAAATAGATCCCTGTTGCTTCCACTAAACGCTAGCTGTGTCTCTCTGCTGTGCTACTGGGTTTTTAGAAAAGGAAAATGGCTGTGCAAATGGCATAGATTTGTTTTTGGTTTTTTTCATTATCGCCTAGGAGCTCTAAAAGGGTGGTGAAAAGGGAAGTACCATCATGACAGAAAGAAAAGAGGGTTAGAAGCTGCATCTATGGGGAAATAACTTTCTTGGGATAGCTGAAGGCATCAGCCCCAAGGTATTTATATTTTTCTTCAGGGTTGTCTGAGTTTGATAAACCGTTGTCAACTGCAGGCCAGATTCTGGACATGTCATGTCAGTTTTGGGTCTGCTGTGTTTTTAATGAAGAAATCAAAATGCATTGCACTTGGAATCTTATGTTTGAAGTCTTTCTCAAGAATACAGTTCCACTTAGGAATATTTAGATGTCATTTAAAAGTCCTTTCCTGTGTTATGAAAAATGTTTTATAGGGTTAAAACAAATATTAAAATAAATGAATTTACTTTGTCCTTTTCTTGGGTTTATTAATTTTGCTTCTTCATTTCTCATTCTACCTCTAAAAGTTTTTCTTTCCCTGGTAAGCAATTTCTTGTTCCTTCTTTGTGACACGATTGACTCTATTTTTTAAAAAATAATTTATATTTTTATTTTAATGTAGTTCATAGCGTACTGTGTTGTAGGAGCAGATTTTACTTGTCAGTGTTATTTTAGATATAGTCTTCATTAAATATCTGCAAGCAAATTAAAATCATTCATTCATAAGTTAGATATTTTCTCAAGAATTTGCCTTTCAGCTCCAGAAATGCAGGAAGAGTGCCAGGGGCTTTACTGTGTTGGAAGGAGAACACTAAAGTACCAGTGAAGTATAAGATACCTTTATGTAGACATTAGTGGAGAACTTTCAGCAGTATCCTTTGGATTTTGTTCACTTTGCTGAGAAAGGAAGTGTTTACTTGAGAAAGCATCTGGATTTTATTGTTTTTTAATTCATTGTGGACAGCCTAATGGAGTCTGGAACCATTTAGAATGTCACAACCTTTCATTGTCACATGCAATGTGGAAATGAAATAAAAAGTGATCCAAATCACAGAATTATGTGAAGCCAACTTGTTAAGTTTACTGTGGTCTTACTTCTCTAAGAAAGACCTCTTGAACAAATGCTAATTTGCATTGAAAATCCTTAAAATGCCTCTTTGTTCATCCAAATACTCCTCAGTGAGCTTCAATTGGGTTTTTCAGGGTCAGGGAAACATAAGCAAACCTGCATAAAAGAAAAAATGTGCAGAATTTAATGTGACTGGTGTTTGTTTTCTCATGAAGACAAACAAAATGAGGTAACATCCATGGTGATGCATCTTAGAATCATGCCTGATTTTTTTGGAATTCCACAAAATTAACCTTCCTGTTTCATGTGATTAATTTATATGAAGATGAGATTCACGCTGCTTTCAACTGAGCAGCATCCAATAATTTAATTATTTTAAAATAAATTTCTAACCTATAGTTCTGAAGGTAACCTGCCCACCTACTGTAGTATGGTGAACAGCTGATACATTTCAAGAGCAGATACTTTGATTCTCACTCCTCCTCTGAAGCTTTGAAGTTACATCAGAAAATAATTTGGACGAGTACATCTGAGCAGTACTTTTATTTAATAAATATTTGCAAAAGAATTTGGTATTCCCTTTCTCCTCATGTTCTCATTCTTTCTTCTGTGTTTTGAATAACACTTTTTTTGTACTGATCTGTTACTAGAATTGTTGTTCTTCTCTTCAGTAACTCTTTCTGATGGCAAACCCTCTGCAGCATTAATGCACAAAAATTTTGTTGTGAAATAGCTATGTTGTATGTTTGTGTGTATATAGCAACCCCGATGGCCCTAAGCCACAAAAGCATAAAAATCAAAAGCTGATGTACATGCTATTGCTGACACAAAACTGAAGAAAAGGAAGAGTCTGGAAAATGAAGGCAGTGCATAACTTCCACCCACATCACATGTCTATCTCTTACCCTCACTGCAAACTCCACACACTTAATTAATGGAGGGAAAGCTTGCCCTTCTACCCTTTCTTCACTGGCTTCTTCTCCTTCCCCACAGAAAACACAGGCACAGGGGCATATATTTGCCACAGCCCTGAGTTGTAGAAGAGAACAGCGTGCAAGAGCAGCAGGTAATTGGAGTAGCGGGAGGCTGATGCCTCTGTGGAGAAGAGCTGAGGCTAGGATTCATGGTTTCTGATTCATGATGCTTGTGTTCATAATAAAATACCCTCCTGAAGGTGGAGGATTGCCAAGTATGTATTGTCTAGGTGGTTGTGTTAGCAATGCTGAAGGCATGGTGATTCTTGTTGCACAGCGCATGATCATTTCCTAAGTTTATTGAAAGGCAGGTGAGCAAGGAGAGTTCCACTGGGCAAAGATTTTTCCACTAGTAGCAGAGATGGGAGGAGAGCAGCTTCTCCTTAGTCAGCACAGGTCCTTGGAGTAACAAGATGCAGTGCTAAATGGCCCTGGCTCAGTCTGTCTTTCTGTAAGGTTTTTCCTGGAGCAGGATGGGAGACTTCTTGTCTTTGGGGTAGGAGAGGCTAATGACTGACAAAGTGTGGGTTTCTAAAGGAAGAACAAGCTTCCTACAATATGGTGGCTTCAGGCCCCAAGTGAACGTGGCTGTCAGGCAAAAGTTCACCTTTCAGCATTTGCTCCTGTTGACTCTGTGGGTCCTTGTGTGTGTATAGGATGAACATGACCTTGGCTGCTTTGTAAAGTATTGGTCCAGTTCATTGTAGTGCTTCCCTGTGGCTAAAATACAGTAACATCCTATCACATATGGGTGATTCATAGCTGATGATAACCAGAGGATTTCTGTGCTTGTCTAATTTGGCTTCCACCAGAGGAGTCTGAACCAGATTTTCAAACCACAACATGGCTTTTAAACTCTATGACTGTAGCAAAAGTCTACAGCATGAAGTGAAAGGTTTTGGTTTTGTCTGTGGAGTCTAAGGATGGAGTAATGTGGCTGTATATTTGGTGTCTGCAGCACTGTGTGCAGCTGCAGATTGTTTGCATTGTATTTCTGTGTATTTTTGTATGAAAAAGCAGTTCCAGCACAGTGGAATTAGCCTTTTTAATTGTAAACTCCTGTTTACTGTTGCCATGGGTGTTTTTCCTATTTAAACCAGAGCTTAATACTTCAAGAATTTCTCTGAAGCAGGTTACAATCAGTTTTCTCTCTCTTGAATTATAAAGACTTGATTCTGACTATTGCCCTCTGGTATGACACTCCTGCAGCCTCTTATGGGTGAGCAGAGCTCACTCATTAACTACATGTGACAGTCTGGTGATCGTGGGGCTGATTTGTATTTTGTTCCATCAGTGAGAAAAAGTAATCACAGAGTTAACTATTTTCACATAAATAACAACCTCCCTTTTCACAATATTCTTTTGTAAGTTTTTGGTCTGAATTTCAACAAATATTGGGGAAGTAACTCAATATGCAAACTAATTCATATTTTGTGAGCAAGACTTGTCACTGATATTGTTCTGAACTATTTTGCTGAGCAAATATGCTCTTTCATGAGGATATGAAACTGATTAGCATGCTGTCCCCATCATAGTCTAAATCATTGGCAGAATTATTAACTACAGCTCACCACTAATTATTTACTGGGTAGTAAATAAGTATGAAGTAGATTTGATTATGGTAATGTGCAAGCACTAAAAGAATTTCAGTGTCATCCCACTCTTCTAATTTCTTAAATGACATAGCTCTTTGGTATTTAAGTTTTTGTATCCTCTGTTAAAGAAATTCCTAAAGTGCAGAGTCAGTGTTGATTGGAGCAGAAGCTGTGAAAATTGTTCTGGAAAATTAAGATAAAAGGTAGGAAGTGAATGTAATACTGTCTTCACTGAACTGAAAGTGAGAGAGAATTTTTGGACTCCTCCATACATCCCTGTTCCCATAGTGATGGGATGATACTAACTGATGCTTGATTTGACCAAATACCTAACACAAGGTTTACACATTGGCTGTGCTTTCTGTTGCAAGGGTACTTTACTGAAGGACTGGTATCTATTGATGCTTGTGGATGTGTATAGGAAACTCCTCCCCGAATATCTGGAGCAATACAGAGACACTGTCATAATATATATGTCATAAATATATGTTGTTTGGGGCACACATTGTCATCTCATATCAGCTGGGCATCCTGGCACTTGATGGGGAGCAGAAATGGTTAGGGAAGATGTATAAGAATTTATTCAGGGGATTTGGGATTTGTTTGCTCCTCCCATGTTCAAATGAGGATCGTGTTACACTCTCCACCTCAGGTTGTTGTACTAGTTTTGCCCGGGATGGAGTTAACTTTTTCTTAATTGATGACTATATGTATTTTGGGTACTGCAAAAGTAATAATACTGCATTTTTCTGTGCTGGCTGAAACTCACAGTGACAAATATTATGCAACCGGAGCTACGGTGCTTTTTTTTTCCCCCCATTTGGGCTGTGCAGTGCCGTAGCCCTTGAGCTCTCCCCCAGCAGTCAGTGGGAGCTGTGCCGCAGCATTTGGACAGAGGGCCCTGGAACAGGGTGTCTCAGAGGGAGCTCAGCTGCCTCTGCAGCAGTTGCTGTCACATGTGTAAGACATAGGGTGGAGATCCTCTCCTCAAGGATACCCATCCACAGGTGGTGATCTCCAGAAACTCGAATGTCTTCAGGTTCACATGGCCACGTATTAGTGATTTTTAAAATGGAACAGAGAAAGTTCCCTGTAATTGTTATTCTTCTCTCATCTGATCCACATATACTGAAGACACTGATTTCATAAAACTTTGGAAAATACTGTCTAATGGTATTTCTTTCTCTTGGAGTGCACAAGTTAAAAAAAACTCTACTGAAACCTTTTTTGGGTGGTAGATAAAACTTATCTCTCAAAGGAGATAGGAGAAAATCTTGTTAATGAGACTTAATTTCTTCATTCTTTTTTGCAGTTACAATTTTGACTTTTCCTGAGGCTCTTAATTTCAGAAAGCATTCACCTTGGAGTGCTTTGTTTGAGAGTTCAATGAGCAGGTCAAATTCACCTCTGAATGCCAAGTGCTGGGTCCTGAGGGGATCACAAACCACTTCCTGTTCAGTTTTGTTTCATTTCTTTGGGGTTTTGGTTTGGAGTTTGTTTTAAGTTGGAAAAAATTACTGTCTTTACAAATCCTCCTGCCTTTACAAATCCTCAACAAAAGATCATAATGTGCTTAAATCTTTCCTACATATTCAGTCACTGTGAGTTAAATAAATGTATCAGACCAGACACTATTTAATTTTCTCCTTGTTTAACTGAAAGTCTCGGACTCAAAACTCTCTCAAAGTTCAGCATTGTTCATTTTTCTTCCAGAGAATTGCCCTGTCACCTAATGAGTCACCCCATATAAAAATTCTGTCATTGAGCAGTGTGAAAATGTGGCATTGCATTACCCGAAATATTCATCTCAAGAAGCAAAACTAACCAGTCTCCCAAAACTAGCAGTTCCACTGAGACAGCAAAAGAAAAGGGCTGCCCATGAAATGAGGCTCCACAGGGCAGAAGAGCTAGCAGAGATGAAAGAAGGATGCACTGGCTCCTTGCAAGCTGCTGGTGCCTCAGTGAGGAGGTAAAATGGGCTGGTACCACAAGGACCTCGAAGATGACCTGTTTGTATTTATCATGAGCCAAGAAGCATGAAAGTGATGAGTATTGGAGTGCACAGTCCTGTCACCCCATAGTTTTCATGATGCTTTCAACATAGTAAATGGAAAATTGTCATTTGTAGGTTTAAAGGGGTACACTGCTGAGACTGCAATCCAAGTATTGCCAGCCAAGGGGAAATAATATTAAAGGTTTAGAGAGCAGAAAATAGTCAGGTCACTTGCAGTTTCATTCCATACAGAAAAGGAGAACAAAGTTCTGAATTTTCCAGGCTTGAAGGGGGTTTTTCTTATGGCAAGCTCAGATTTCTGAGGTATTGCATTTTTTTCAGCCCCTGATGGATTATTTGCCACTGCTGTTACATGACAATGCTTTTATGACCACTAAACTGAATGAAACCTGTTTAAACTCTATATATTGAAAGTAAGGGAATCCAGAACCAATCATCTAGGATTCAGAGACAATGCAAAGGGATCGTGGGTTTTCTTTGGCTTCTTTTTAATATCATACTTGTGAAGAGACAGGAGCATGTACTGCCAGTTGTCACTCATTATGGAAGTTGCTAAAGTTCCCCATAGCCACCAAATGTAAGTTTCTCAAGAGCTGGAGGCTTATCCTGACATTGTCCTCACAAAGTTGAGAAGTACCATTAGCCTGGTTGTGAAGAGTGACAAAACAGGGATTAGATCATATTGGAAGTCTTGCAGAGCCATTAACTGGATTCTGTTTGAGGGCTTCGGTGTCAACTCAATCTTTTCCTCAGTGTGCCTTTTAAGCCACTTTTATGTGAACTGCTTCTGAAAAACACCACTTTTAACAACATGATCTCTCCAGCTGATGAAGTTGGTGACATTGCCTGATGATGAGAGAGGGGAAATGCAAGTACTAACTGAATAAATACACATGGGATTAAAGCTGGCAGATGTTCTTCCTCCACCAGGCTTTGAGCTAGCAATCAGAGGAAGGTGCTACTCCCGTCTGCACTGTAACTGGGTTGCAGAGTTCCTACAGAGCAAGGAAGTCTGCAGTATAAGACTATCCTTGTTATTGCCTGCGCTTGTGTTGCTGGAGTATAGGAAGCTATTGCTATGGGCTTTCTCTCAGCATTGAGTTACTGTGTGCTGATGTACATAAGTAACCCTTTGTGCCTTTATTAATTAAATTATATTGCCTTTAACTAAACTTATGCTGTTTGACTTGTTAGCCAGCCAGTGGGTAGTATCTTTCCCCGCCACTTTAATATCACAGTATGCATGAACTCTAACAAGAGTTCAAGAAATCTGATGAACCTTTCATGTGTCTCACCAGGAATATCATCGTGGAATGTGCTTGTCTGCTGCTGTCTGAACTGGAATGTACATCCTTTAATTCATTTAACTGCAACAAAAATATCCAGAGGAACAGAAAATTTAGAACACAGTCTACCCACAGCACTTTATTAAACACAGGGTCTCAAGTGATTGGTTTTAATTTATTTAATAGTTTTGAGATAATTCAGGGATCTTCTACTGATTGTACATGCAAATACCTTGGGGATTCTTTGCAGAAGTTGCTTTGGAACGATATTGGTTTAGCAATGTGTGGAGGTTTAACTCCTTTCTAGTGTGAGAATATTGCTTGTAATTTTCTCACTCTGTTCTGAGCAGATTGCAAAGACTTCAGAAAAGACAGGGGCCTGGCATTTAGTTGTTGAGTACAATTTGGAACCTTGGATTACAAAGCTAGTCTGAAGCAAACTATTGTCAAGTCTCCTTTTTTCAGGCAATAGAAGACCCAGAAATTAGGTTTGAAATCTTAAGTTGTTCCCTTTAATCTTGCTAAGCCAAATACAGGAGCCCTGAGCTGACCCCTCATAGCCAGAGCGTAAAATGAGCCATCAACACAAAGACAAATTGTCTAGAACGTCTCTAGAACAAGGACTGCAAAAACCCTGCTATGTGAAATATCCCTAAGGCCACACGGGACTGGGTGGTAGAACTGAATAAAAGTCACTAAATCCCCAGGGAAGGCTTTTTATCTACACTCTTGCAGCTTCTTTGTATGCACCATATTGTCTTCCAGATTTTGTGTAAATACTTGCTGCCATTCAGCTAGTGATGTCAGCTCCAATTATTCACAGCTTGATTTTCCTGAGCTCTGAGTTGGGTTTTGGTTTGTTGGTTTGTTTGTTTGTTTGGGGTGGTTTTTTGATAGAATTTCATGTGGTTTGTATCCCAGTATCCCTGCCTTATGCTCAGGACAACTTCTTTTGGATCACCAAGTTTAACATGGTTTTAAAACTTGACTGATAAAATTTAGACTCCGGTTCAATTACTATTGCCAGAATTTAAAACAATAAAACACTCAAGAAGGTTTTTTTCTGTTTGTGCTTATGGTAGAAAGAGAAAAAGAAGAAAGCATAGCCATACAGCAACCACTGTCATCTGCCTTAAATTAAAAAACTGATCAATGAAAGACTTTTCAGGGTTGCCATGCTAAAGTTTCAAGTGGACACGCATGAAAAGCTGAATATCCTTTGCCTTATTCCAGTATTTCATATACTTCCACTTTTGATATCAGACAACTACAGCACAATGTGATTGGATGCTGCTTCTGTTTTACTTAAAAGAGTATTCAGGCTTATCAAGTGTACTTTCTTTATTGCAAGCAAGCAGCTTCTAGCCTTCTTTAATGCTCTGAAGAGTGGATGGGAGGCAGAACCTGCCAGAACCATCAGATCAAGAATCAATTGGCAGAGGGACATGAAAAGATGAGTGAATATGTGGAATATAGGAGCAGAGACATGTATTTCTGATGATGACAACAAGATCACATGATTTTTCTCATGTTAAAAGGAGCTAGAAACACATGAGGGATTCAAGAGATTCTACTGCTGTGGTAGTAGGAATGATGCTAGCCACAGCATTCAGCATGATCTTCATAGAAGTAAGCACATCTTTGAAACACAATGATGTTGTGTGCTCATCATTTCCACTCTCCAAACCAGGACTGCTTGCCCAGCACAGACCCAGACACTAGCTGTCTGACTTGAGATAAATGGCCAGCCTTTCCAAACTTATGTGGAACAGCCACCTTTGGGAAGTGCCAGGAAAGCTTTGTCTGGAGACTGCAGTGCAGGGGGCAGAGAAGTGTTTGTATTTGATTTAAATGATCAATGAATGATTAAGACAGTCCTGATGGTGCTCTGCTCCTCACCACCTCCAGGACAGGGAACAGACCTTCCGGATACATATCTCTGCCTCCTTGCGACCATTCTTTAAATTGAAGGCTTTCCCAATTGGTGCTAATTGTTGGTCTTTTTAACATGCTGGCTACAGAATCAGACTCAGTTCCTAAAATTTATATTAAATGAATGAAGTAGATTATTCAGCAATCCAGTCCACGTGGAACCTGATTAAAAAAGCAAAAATCCCTGAATACCTGTTAGGTCATATCTGTTGGTTTTTTGTTTGAATCAAGGCCAACAGCTAGTGCATAAAAATTAATTTGATCTGATATAAGCTTCATAATTCTGTAGTGACTCACTAATTAAATTTCACAATTCCAAGTGCACCCCCTGGCTACTCATAAATATCTCAAAGGGTTTAGAAAATGTAGGTGTTAGTCTTTTAGGAGGATAATGTCAGCCTATCTTTTAGAATCTTTGTTTGCTAAATGCTGGAACTATGGTGTCTGTTTCAAAATACATGGGAAATACTTCTACAAATAGTGAATGAGTCACATTTTTCATCTTTCATCTCTGGCTAACTCATGTTAATAAAGTGCTTCACCTCCTTCTAGCCCTTGTTCACGTGCACTGTCCTGATTCTTGTGCTCATTACTTCACCTGAAAATGCTGTCAGCATTAATATTTATTTCCTCACTTAGGAAATAAACTGATTCATTCTCTCACACTTACAAATGAATGCTTGCTTTGTTATCTCTCATGTAGCATAGTTTGCTCTCTCATTTTTCAACTTTTTATTATGTTTATTTTTCATGCTGCTGCCATCTCTGTGAGTTTAGCCTAACTTGTTTAAACTTCTTTTTTCAAAATCCCTGGTGCTGCTGCTTTTAGAGGTTTGGATAGAGCTACAGGAAGAAACTGGGAGTTTACAATGTGATATTACCTCTGAGTATGTTCTTCACAGGTGCCTGCCTTGTAAGTTTCCCATGTAAAGTACTGGAGTTGGAAGGTGGCAGATTTACTTCCAATTCAGACAGTGCTGTATATTAGTACTTCATCTTAATATCCTGTTGTCCTCCCCCATTTCCTTTCTGGAAGACATCCTAGTGTTAAAATAGAGTCCAGAGCTTCATCTGGCTTCCCATAGGGGCTAGGAAAGATATTTCCCTCTGATGCAAGGTGCGGTCCTGGGGGGTGTTTTTCTTTTTTTGACTCAAAGACAAGCCACTGTTGTAGATGAGAGACCAGACAGGATAAAGAGGAGAGGGAGTTCTCATTTTAAGATACTTGTCTAGTGTCTCATTGTCTTATACCTCATGTGAAACTGATCTGGATCAGGTAGGGGGAAAAATTACTCTCTTGGCCTCTCAGCTGATACCCACGAAGCATTTTGATTTTTCTCTCAAGACAGGTATGTGGATCACTTACAGGAATGTGTGGTCATACCTCATTTGTGGTATCAAGCATTTGAGCTCCTTCTCCCTTTCCTGCTCATTGTCTTGCAGCATGAAGATACAGCTCAGTTGACTGATGAATGAATTGCTTTATTATAACCGATATCATTCTCAATAGAGTGCAGCAGTGAAATTTAACAGCCAGTGGTAAGCAAGAGGTCATGGTAGATCAACTTGCAGTCTCATCTAGCTTTAAACACTAGGAAGGCTCCTTCCAAAACTGGTGCCATTATTACTCCATAGGATAGCTGGCAAGGAGAGGATTTCAAGGCAAGCATCCAGCACCCACCCACAGATTGTGTTGGCTCTGAGCCTGGCAGCTTGAGTCCCTTCCAAAACGTATCCAGGATCTTCTAGTTAGGAATGCAGCATATTGCTGGTTGTGACACAGATACAGCTGAGTTTACTCCACATCTTATCTGTAACTTTTTAACGTTTTCGCATGGCTTACTCATTTGCAGAAGCTTTGGTAAACCTGAAAACAGAAAACAGCATGGGCTTTATGCAGCTACTGATGTTTTCCCTGATTCAAGATGTTCCTGATCTTGCCTCTGGGTATCCTTCATGTTACTCTCAAACCTCCAAGGGTCTGCTGTTGTTGCTTTCTGGCCTGCACCCTTCATTTTTCTGGGCAAACCTCCCTCTAGCCTGTCGTCCCTAATTGCCCAAAGGAATCATTGCTGAGCAATGTGAGGCATTTCCTTCCCACTTATTAAAAAGCACCAAAATAAAACTTAGTCTTTTAGAGTTCCTAGTGGCTAAACCTGCCACATCTTTAAGTTGTGTTGTGGCTATAGCTGCTGTGAAAAAATAAGATGTTTTAAATCAGTTTTTCATTAATCTTTCACATTCTCTGACATTCATGCACACTCTGTACATGGAGATTCACTGACATCTTCTCTACTCCAGTATTCCCCTGGCAAAAAAATTGCTCGTGCCAAGGTCTTGTGACTATGGCACTATAGGCTCAGGGAGAAGACTACTGTGCTACTGCTTGCATCCCAAGGACAGAGATTGCTCCTAAACTGCAGTGAAGAAAGGTCAATCAAAAATGGTGCTTCTAATGTACTTAGCGTGTCCCCTGAACTGACCAAATGCTATTTTTTTTCCCAGAATTGCCTTGAAGTAACCAAGAACAGAGATCTGTTGTGCTAGTTTGTCATACTGCTCAAACACAGCACACTAGACTGTCCCTGTTTCTAAGACCTGGCAATCAAAATGGTAAATACATAGTCTAAATGAAGTGTAAAAACTCCATGTAAAGCTACTTCATAGACACACAACTCAAGGTTCTTCTTAGTAAAAGAGAAAAAAGCAATTGCAGTTAAGTTTTCTGGTGACTTTTAAAGCAAATATATGGCAGCTGCTGAAAACATTTTGCTCTCATTACTCTGTCAAACTCCAAGCCTGCTGTTGGGGCCTAACAGATAAAAACTGAGGAATGGATTTTTGGGTATTACTATAGACTTCCCTAGTATTATTAAAAGAGATGCATGAGACTTTATAACTCCTTGAAAAGAAGTTTTTGTAGTTGTTAGCACTTCACTGCAGTCAGATGCTTTGATTAATTATACTCTCTCATAAAACTTCTCTGTAAAAGAAGATCTTGATCTTGCCATACAGTTAATAACTGAAGCTCAATAAACTAGAAAGAGGAGTCTTGAAGTTCTTCATAGGTTAATGGTAAGTAATAAACCGTCTTCCAAACGTTAGAGTTACTTTTCAAAGGGGAGGTTGGGATTGCTCTTTATTATTGAAATTCTGGCCCATGAAAGTTGCCACTAAGAAACTGCAGTTATCCCAGCTTTGCAGACTCCAGTTGTTTCTCACCAGTAGCTTTGTGACTAGCAGGCCTGGACTGAGATTTAAGCACGGGATTGTCACTGGGATTCTGTTTTCTTCTTCTCTGTATGGAAAGACTCTTAAAAATTAATTGAAAGAGTTAAGTCTTCAACCAAATTCAGTGCCAGGTTTCTTCTACTGAAACTACCGAAAGGACTTGTTACTAGTTTTTAATTCCAGAGATGTGTTTTCAAAGTATGGTTTCCCCCACTTTTATAGCAGTGAATTGCAACTGTTAATACCCTACAGGCAACTAGAAACCACTGGAGCACAGAGAACAGTTTGAGCCATATTTTGCAGAAACATCTCCCTCCGAGTGAAATGAGACCCCATTTCTTAAGGAGTAAGGAGTGATATATTGAGAATTATGACATTAATAACTGAATTATTAGTCTTTTTAGCCTTGAGGTAAAATGTTGTTTCTAAAACAAGCCTCCTGAGATACCCATTCCCCTCCCGTTTTGTATCATTATACTGATTTTGATGCTTCCTGTAAAGGAAGTTAGTTTGCTATGTTTTTACTCTTTGTTGTTACTGAAGATACTAATTCTACACTAACTGCTTTTTGGGTTTTATGCTGGACTGCTATAATGATGCAACCCATTATGCATTAATTATATGCTTTCAAGTTACCTTGGAGTATCGCTTGGGGAGAGCAAATTGTGCCTCTGTCAGAGCACTCTTGTTTCCATCCCCCTTCACAGCAAGTCAGGAGCCATCCTCACCTCCTGATCTTGTTCCTGCCCTGTCCACCTTCTCTGCTCTCTTGCCACAGTGCTTTTCCCACCCATGTAATTGCCGCCACTGAGAACATCCTCAGAGTTTGGCTGGAAGATTCACACAAATAGAGGCTGCACACTGGCCCACACACAGACCCTCCTGAGTGCTTCCCTTACACATATAATTGAGTGACCTGGCCATCTTCACTCTCTTGAAAGAGAAAAAAGAATAGCCTTCACAGCCCATTTGGGGGCAAATATATATTATCTCTGGTTCAAATGGGAGCAGGTGGAACAGAAAGACATGGCTACTTGCTTGCAAAACTGGAGCAGAACAATGCTTGTTACTCCTGAGTTTCAGCAGTGAAATACAGTATCTGTGGGAGAGGAAAGCCGTATCTGGCATGATGACGTGAAGAGCTTGTATAAAGCTGTTATCCTGAGCTTTGAAAAGTGTCACCCACTACAGGTCTGGAGATGCTGGGTAGCCTAGATTACTCTGTGTGTTCTCATGTGCTGGAAGACAGAGAGAAGTTCCTGGTGGATTCTGTTGCCTGCATTTGGAAAGGCAAAAGAGCATGTGTCAAAGAGGGGCTTGTCAGATTTCACCTCAGAAAATCACTCCTTGACACAAGCAAATCTAATAATTTCTCAACTCATCCTTTCTTGGAGACATTTTACTAAGGACATCTTGGTTCTGTTCCACTCAGTCCTATCTTTCATCAACATGCACAGCACTTTTTGATTGAGATCAAGATGCCCTGAAAAGCTGCCAGCCCAAATTAAAAAGAGAACAAGAGGGAACAAGAGGGAAGGGCAACAGGGAGAAGATGAAAGGGAAGAGAGGTGAATGAAGGCAGGATTGGCACAGCTATTGGAAAAACTAATTCAGATGGCTGATGCCAGGGAGTTTTCCAGACTAATATGAACAATTTTAAGGGACTGTTTTGTCTTTTTTTTTAATGTGGCAAAGGCTACAGTTTAAGTCTGATCAGAGTATAAGGTGAGAGTAACAGTGCAAATGTGTTCCAGATGGGATTTTAAGAAGAGAAATCCAGCATGGAGTCATGAAAAGAGCTTGAAGAGGGGGCTGGAGTGACAGAGTGAATGGAAACATGGAGGGCTGAGTTGAGCAGATGGAGACATCCAGAGGAGAAGTATGGGCAGGCAGGAAAGGGGATTTGCTTGTGAAGAGACTCTGGAATGTGAAAATAAGGAGTTTGGCTTTGGCTAAGAGATGGGGGAAAGGAGAGCACAGAGACTCCCTAAGTGCTTAAGGCAGGTGATTTTGCAGATCCTGGCACCCTAAGCAAGTTTAGATGAGCCTGAGTGGGAGGGAATCCACTCTGTGGGACCGGTGTCCCTGGAGATCAAGGCCTTGCTCTAGAGTTGCAGTGGGTGTGAGGAGAGAAAGGATGGAGATGTTTAGAGGTACAGTGAGAATGATTTATCAAAGCCTTTTCCAGGGAGTCTTTCATTATGTAGTTCAGCATCACAGCCACGATTCAAACACAGTCATAAAGATGTTAAAATGAAACGAGGCACCAGCTCCTAGAAACTCAAGCATACAAAGTCTGTCAAGGGGACAACTCAGAGAAGATAAAGCTCCATGTACAAAAGACACGAAAGGCAAAGAGATAAAAATGAGCTCAGTAATGTTCACAGCTACAGAAATAGAGAGCAGACATGCCTAAAACATTTCGAACATAAAAAGTGAGGTGTAAGGAACTTCCATTGCCTGTTGCTGAAGAATAACTCTTGCATTCAAGTAGAGGCAATGTTTGACTGGCTGAGTTAAGAGTCAAGGGACCACCAACACTAATTGAAAACAGCATAACTTGGGTCATCAATATTGCCTCCTTGTTTCCATAAGGAGGGTGGGGGGGAGAAGGATTGGAACAGTTTGGATGACTAGCTAAAATATAACAGTCTTTCCATCAGGAGAGAGCAGGTACTGACAGGATTCTCTGTGAGCAACTGAATGAGGAGGACAGTGCTGTCTCTCAGCATGATGATGAAATACAGACTCTTGATCAAGAAAAGGAGATAATGAAAAGCTAAAATTTCAGGAGATTTTGGGGATGTTTGCGTGTCCATGTCCATGTGTCCCTTTCATTTTCTTGTTCACATCTTTTTATTCCATGCAGCTTTAAAATAATCTCTTTTTTATGGTCACTGCTAACATATTCATTTGGGGAAGAAAAAAATGAGGGGGATAAATCAGTTCAACTTTCTAAAAGGTGGAGTATTTTTCCCAGCTGAGCTCAGCTGGTCTTGTTGGCCAAAACCATCTGGTGGTAACACGCAGCTCTTCACGCCTCAGCCATGTATATGTTGTTTGCAATCACCACATCAAGTAAATTGTTGCTCAGGGAATTACCTTCTGGATGAGTGTTGGAGTGATTCAGAGTGTGTTCAGCTTTGTGATTCATGGAGCTGCAAAGGAAAAAACTGATGACTGGGGGTGGGGGAAGGAGTGAGACAGTGAGGCAGAAAATTGATGTCCAGAAGGCATTGGTGAACAGGCAGGTTTCAGAATTTTTAACAATATGGGACAGAGACATTTGTCAACTGTTACATTTATACTGGATGCTCTACTCTCTCCTTTCTGAAAATATTTTAATGTTTTTCAAAAACACTGCCGCTAACATATGAGCATTAATAGTTTTAGATCACTTCCTACTCTGAGATACTGTTATATCACCTGTACAGACTGGGAGGAG
>VZTY01007182.1:0-40397 GCA_013400935.1 Turnix velox
CTGTGATTCTGTGATAATCAAAATAGCTTCTAAGGAGCCGTACAAAATACTATATGAATGGACACAAATCTAGAATGACATTCAGATGTCTGTTTTACTATGATGAATAAATACATAAAATATTTTTTTAATATCAGAAATACATGCCAGCTCAATAGACCATGATATATACATAATATATAAATAATATGTGTTCTCAAAGGAGAGAAAGCCTGCTTAAATACTCGTTGCACTGTTTTTGAATGAACCACTCATGCTTCTGACATATGAAGTAGAAATTTATAGATATATCTCTCTGATGAATTTCATCCTTCATTCTAATTTCTTCCAGTGTTACCAACAGTAAACCTCAGCTTTGCTTTGACTCCTTATGAAAGCTACAGCTACTTCCATTATGAGTCTTATTTTCAGCTGCTCTACACCTGAAGCTGTGAAACAATGGACATAAACAAAAAGTTACCAGATTTGATAAGAAAGAAAACCAAAATTTTATGCAAAACATAAAAATCTGAAAAAAACCCCAACCAGTTAAACTGGTTAATATATCATTAAGAAATATATTTTCAGGAGATGCAAGAAGAGTTTAACATTTTGGGAGCTTTCTAAGTGCTTTGTTTAAAGCCACTCACACAGAAAAGTTCCTTGAAAATTCATGTTTGCTACCTATTTGAAAACTAAAACTGCTATATGGCAATGATAGTGGACTACATAAATGTACAAAGAGATTTTAAACACACCAGTGTTTCAGGTACACAGCATGTAGATATTCAGGATGAAATTTTCAGAAATTTCAATTACAAATTGCAGAAGATGCTTCTGAAGGAATTTAGACTCACAACTGTTGATTGCCAGGTGTACCTAAAAACAATAGCCATATTATGAGTTTTTTTGTAGCAGCTGCTCAATACACTTAGTTGCCTAATAATTTAAAATTTGGCTTTAGATATGAGGGTACTAAAAAATCCCCATTACTCTTAATACGACTGATGCCCAGATTGTACAAAACATTTTTTTACAGAACTACTACAACTGAAAAGACTATTAGCTAGAGATTAAATCCATTAGAAGATGTGACCTTCCAGCATTTTTGAGAGATCTGAGTATAAATGCAGTACCTAGATTCTACCTTTCTCTTAGGTGGTGTATACAAAGCATATCATTCCGCATCATTGCGGCACAATGAGCTTTAACTAATAAAGTAGCTACAATGTGAACAGACAACACTATGTAGTGACAGATTAAGGCTTAAAACTCCTGTTTTCTTTCTATCACTTATATTGTAGTAAGTAAATTTCCACGGAAAAAAAGCATCTCTTTAGTAAGCTAGCAATGATACAGACTTTTTATCTTGCTCAGATACCCGGCCCAGGTTCTGTGGACACAGTTCTGACCTCAGTAAATAATAAACAGATTATACATCTCTGCTGTTCTTTTCTTATCGTTCTCTACTGTACTATCATAGTAATAAATACTCTTGTATTGTGTTTTTAGTAAGTCTGTGTTATACTTTTAAGTGAGATTGTTAAGCAAGTGCTACAAATCTGTGGCCATTTAAGAATTTGGAGCTTATCTGAATGCTCCACAACATTTCTGTTTCAAAGACCATGTCATGAAATGAGGTAGATCCAAAATAGTACTGTATCCAGAATACAGACCCAAACAATGTCACTAAAGATTCATGTAGCTTTTAACAACAAAGGGCTCTTGATACAGAAACAAGTTGCTGTTATTCCAGTCAGTGCAGCTGATTTTGGTGCATAATCAGTATATTTTATTTCTGTATATTTTGTTTCTGTGTTTTGCATCAGAATATGTAAAGTAAATATCTTACTGTTTACAGCAGTCTAACCTGAATAACTCAGGAGGACATTATGAAGAAATCTCTTGACACCAAAACTATGTCTTGAAGTATCGGGTGGATTTATGTTTCTCTGTTGTCATAGTCAAATTTAGCATTTGACTCTGAACCTGTCATTCTAAAAATTTCTTTGGTTTCATTGACATGTATTATTTAAAATAAAACTATAACAAATATTCTCTCTCAATCCTGCTATAAAAACTCTGTTCATGATGATTTTAAATGACTTTTCAAAGCAAACCACTTCTACTTTGAAAGATTATACTGTGTAGAGATGAGGTTCAATTGGAACCACTGGTAAAATGGAAAAATATTTTTCTTACCCCTGGGCAAACATAGTGAGATCAAATTTATTCTTTCTGGATTCATAATTCTTCCAGAACATTGTACTTTGGGGAGTTCTAGAATTTTGTCTACACATTTTCTAGAGTGGGACCAAGTCCACAGATGCTGTGTATAGAGAGTAAGATGAATGTCATTGAAGTACCTTAGTAGTTTTGTAGAAACAAACTGGTCAAATCTTATTCTTCTTAATCTTCCAACATCTCTTGTCTTTATGCATGTGCGTTGCCATAAAACAAGATGAGGTTTGAATATGGTTCAGTGTCAGAAATTACTGTGGTTTTCGCAGGAGTTTTTTCCTCTCTTGAGTGTTTTACTATGTCCCACTGAAATAACTCTTCAATTAGTTTCTTTCAGATGTTAGCATTACTGTTTAAAGTCTACAATGGAGGAGAAATAGAGCACCTTTGACCATAATGCAGTTAGTGTTGCAAAGGATCTAACTATGTAGATACAAGCAAAAGGCACGACCCATATGAATTGAAATATAATTATATTAGCATCAATAACATGATCCAACAAGGAAATGTCAAGTCATTTAGTCTTGTACAATCTGGAGTGGAAGATTTGTGATAAAAAGAAACTGGTCATCTTTTTTTCGCCACAAGAATCATTGTTTCTTTATCTGTCTATATTATTAATAAGTTCTTTTACTTTGGTTGTCAAACAGGTATATTGATCTGAATCTTTATCATCGTGTGACTCTAACCAAATCTATTATTAAATTACAGCTAGGAATTAATTTGAATACACTGTATGATTTTATAGAGTTTTTAAGACTTGTCAGTGTCAGAAATTTAGTACCTTAGTTATTTATCTTTCCTTACTTTCATCTAATGCATTTTTTAAGCACATCACAAATGTAAAGACAATGCTTTTGTTAATTTTAGGCGGCATTTCAGATAGCGTTTTCTACTTTTATTTCACATTTCAAAAAAAGTGATAGGTTTATTTAATTGAAGAATTTAAAGCAAAAAATAGCCCTGATCTTGTTAAATCCAGTAACAGACTGCAAGATATTTTGAAACAGAAAACTATATAAATGCTAATAAATGACCACTGCATAAATGTAGTACAAAAATGGAACACAGACATGAGCAAAAAAAAGAGAAAGCCCTATCCCATCCCTCTCTCTTATGAAAGATTGCTTTCACCATAGAATCTATATATAAAACACACTCAAAGAATAGAAATGGCTTTTAGCCTTTTATACCAGCTTGGAATTGCATTGCACTCCTACCTTCCTCTTCCTTACTCATTTTTGTGCATTCTCTTACATCTCCAGTTTTGTAGTCTCTATTAGATGTAGTTAGGTATGGAATTTAAAGTAGTCAGAGATCACAGGACACAAACACAGCTATAATCTCATGGCCACAATATACTTGGACATTTTTAAGGCCTTCTTACTTACAAGAAGCTTAAAATTCAAAAATACTTGTAAGGGTCCATTTCTTAAGTATAAAGTAAAAGTCATGTATACCATCATCACTTTTATGTTCTTTTGGAGCATGGGACTTCTGGCACCAGAGAATAAAATTAGTAATGATATGATGTCAAGCAGTGAAGGGACAACTGCAAGGTGGATTTTCATCCTTAGTCTTTAGGTCAATGAAATTTTCTTTTACAGTTTAAGACAAAAAGTTGGAAATAGATGACAGAACTGAAGGTATAAGGAAATGGAAGACCACTGAAGAGGGAATATAAAAGTTACACTAAATGTAATATAAAAATATTCAAGTTACATAGCCATCAATGCAAAGAGAATCTCCAATCAGAAGAAATATGCATTTAATTTATTTGTTTTTTAGCTCTTGCCTTTGTTTTGGTATTAATCCTGAAATATGCAAATATAGCTTTCTAAATAAATACAGGTCAGGGATCTGAAATGATCACATATCAGACTAACTAGAATCGTAGTGTAATCTGAAGTACTAGAACTCATGAGTTTTCACTTATACTATTGGATTGCTTGAGATTGAATAACAAGCATACACCAGGCAAGTTAGTTTAACAGCACTGTAAACCAAACCTTAAAATTCCAAAGCTCCAAATGTCCAAAATTCCAAAATGTCACAGAGAAGTGCTTGTTAAAATTGAAACTGAAATTGGATTATTGCAGAGAAAAGAATTTTTTAATTTGTCTCAATCAAAATCCCAGGTGGAACAGTATTAATTCAAAATGTTGATACTGAGATATACTTTCAGTGCATAGTCACAAAAACACATACAGAGGTATGTGTTGATAAGCATACAGAAAACACACAGATATTCTCAGGAATTTCAGGAACTTCTCATTATAGTGCATCACATTCCATGTTCCAGTTTAACATGACAAGACTAAGAACATCTGGGCATACACCATGCAATGAAAAAAAAAGGCATGCCACTACAGTGATTAAATCTTCATATTTTGCAATATCATTGATTTTTGTTCTAATTGGAATCTGACTAGACTCTTCTCTGTTGTATGTTAATAATCTTATCAATAAGCATAAATTTCAATGATCCTAGGGTAGTCAGGTTCTTAACCAGGTAAATGCATGTATAGTCTAAATTGGTAAATCAGAATTAGAACTTTACAAAAAAAAATTCCATATCCTGGTTAGCTCATGTAATATTTGAGCCGATTTCACAGCTACGTAGGATATATGGGAATCAAAACTCTACTTGTGCTAAAAAAGAGAAGTGCTTGTTATCAAGACTGTCTGCTACCTTGCCTGGGTTTGAACAGGTGGATTTTCAAACAGCTTTTAATTTTCAGTAAACGCTAGAGGAAAGGAAAATGTGAGCAGAGATGGATGGCTATTTTATCCTTGTGAAAGCTAGAAAATTTGTATTTGTTGAGAGTACACAATTCAGATTCACAGAGAGAGTATGCCCTCAATTTCACTGCACTGTACCAGTGTTCATTCAGCTGATGAAGTTCTCAACTCAAAGGGCAGCACACACTTTGTTCTAAGTTCCTGCTGGAATGGAAAAGCTGACAGGGGGAAACTTGCACAAAGGATACGGTGCTGTGAAAGTTTGTTCAAAGCGACAGTTGTCACATCTCTTTGAAATGAAATTGAAAAGGAAAAACCAATTTTCTTTGAGGACAAAGTTCAGCTCATTTGGTGTGCTGTACCTGTTTAATTTGCTTCCCTGCAAAAGAAATTTTGAGTCAGTCTATTTGAAAGCCTAGTTTATACTAGTACACAGTGTAGCTCTGATGATAGTTTAATTCCAGTTTGCATACAATTAATGGACAGTAATTAAGAAGGTATTTATTTCTGTTTAAAACAACAGAAATGCCACATTTTGCTGAAAGGACTGGATTTTGTCTTATCAAATGTTTTATTAAATGTCTTATTAAATGTTTTTCATGTATGGATTCAACTATAGGTATTCTATAATCTGTAAAGTTAAACAAAACTGCAAATCAGCCATTTTTCCCCTTTTTTCAAGATAGGAGTTGTCTCCAGTTATGATTCCATTTTTAGTAGAACAGAGAACCAAAAACTTCACCAATGTGACAGACAACATGCAAAGACTTGTAGTCTTCACACTAATGAGGAGGCTACCTTCTGATAATTTCATCATTTTCTTGGATATTTATGGGTTTTTTTACATGACTGGGGACTATAGGCATTGTTTTACTCTTTATAAGGCTGCTTATGGGATATCAGAGGAATATGAAAGAAAACATTGTCTTCAGCCTGGATATTAGGGAGAAACAGTAGCCAGTGAAGATCACCTGAGCTAGCTCTGCTCTTTTGGTCTCTTCTCCCAAATAACAGGCAACAGGATAAGAGGAAATGGTCTCAGGTTGTGCCAGGGGAGGTTTAGACTGGGCATTAGGAAATATTTATACAGTTAAAAGGGTTATCAAACATTGGAACAGGCTTCCCAGGGAAGCAGTGGAATCGTCTTCTTCACAGATTTTTAAGAGATGGTTAATCATGGAGCTAAGAGATATAGTTTAGTGATAGTTCTTACCGGAGTTAGGCTGATGACTGGACTAAATGATTTGAAAGGTCCCTCCCAACCAAGGTGATTTTGTGATTCTGAGAAATGTGAATATTAAGGCATTGATTTGAAATAGGCTGTCCTGCTTCTGACTGGGACAAATTAAGCTAGTATTTTTTGTGCTTCAGATTTGGGATGAAAAGTATGTCAGTGATACACACTGGCTTCATTTTTGCCAGGTAATGTTTATAATTTTCAGCGACTTTATTTTGACTTCTTGTGAAAGCTGAGAAAAGTAACTTGTGTCATTATTATAATTGTGATTTTTATTTTACAACATAGCTCTATTACACTTCCTTGATCTCAATTCATATCTGCAACATTTTGGAGGAGGAAGAGGGCATGAGTTAACAGCTGTGTGGTCCTCTCTGCCAGATAGGTTTAAAACCACACAACATTCTTCTTTATGTTTTCTTTACTTCAATATTTTTCAAGTAATCGATAGTAATGAGAAATGATAGATTTCAGGAGTGAGTTGAGCTCCTAGGAAACTTCACTTCAAAAAAATGTAATTATCAAAATCAGATAACCAGTAAATCTAAATCTACTACATATTTTTAAATGTTTTCCAATAAACACTAATTTAACTTTGGATGATATAATATAAAATACAAACATCTCATATAGGCTGAAATATTAATTATTTATTAAATTCTAAGATTTACATACTTGACATTAAGAAAAGATCGAGTATTTGGATACAGCAGGCATTTGGGCATATTGAAAAGTAATTTAAAATGTGGCATCTTTAAGGTCTGGAGTGGGTTAAAAGAGTTAGCTTACTGTCTAGCCATCTGAAGTATATTTTCATTTCTTTAATTTTTCCTGGAAAGAGATTTGTCCTGCTTTGGTGCTTGTAAACATGTAAAGTACAAATGTAAAAACTGTGGAATTGATCTCAGGACTAGATTTTTGAAATATATCTCTTACTTTAAGAGTAACATCCCTATGTCAATGTATATTTCTGCAAACACCTCACCCACTTGTATATAAATAAGTTGTCTATACTCCATTGATGGACTAGCTTCATCCACACGACCTTGAAAGCAATTTCAGTAAGGCTGAATGGTTTGGAAAATTTTCTTTTTACATATTGGTTATGCAAATAAATATCCCTTCTCCATTAATATGAGTTTAACCACCAATTTTAGCATAGCTATTTACTAACCTACAATCAGACTTTCAGTTTTAATAGTGTCCTTCAGGTGTGTGCTGGTTCAGACTGGTCTGAGATGTTTCAATTGACATCTGAACAGCATGATCAGCCACTTAATCTAGGGAGCTGTCTACACCAGAGCTTAAAATGTAATTAATAATGATACAACAAATGAAATCTAATTATCTAACTGAAATAAAATGTGTTGTGGCAGTGTGTATTTACCAAGGTTTGAGCTGTGAAAACATGATCCTCAAAAAGATTAATGGCATGGTGGTCAGTGAGTGGAAAAGTTTATTTTTCTGTTCAAATGTAATTTGTGGGTCAACCACTGCTGTTCATAGTACTTCCAATCAGTATTGAAACTTATTTGTATTTGAAAGTAAGGCCCTGATTCAGAGGTGTTTTGGGCCCTACTTTTGTAATTTAAATTTGTTGTGTTTTTTTGTTTTTCTAGAGACCTATACCTAAATTTTATAATGCAGATCAGCTGATGCCACTGAAATGTAATGCAGTTGCCAATTTACAGATAGACAAAAGTAATGACTGCTTTGCCTAAAGTCAGACAGAGGAAGACTAGAGGGGAACAATGTTTAACACTCAGTATAGCACTTACAAGCACACTCAAAATTGGACTTCTCCTTTTCTTTTTCCTTTTTCTAGTAGGTATCATAATGAGAGTAAACAGCTTAGAAAGATAAGCAGGTGAGTCATTAAGTACAGATAAAAGAAACTGAAGAAACATGTTGGGATATTTACCAACATACATACTGATAGCAGGATTACAGAGCTGACAAAACATTATTGCATGTAAAATAATCAAAGCCACTTGGGTGAAAAGCTGCATTCAGAAAGAGTAGAAACAGGCAGCATGTACACACCACCCTCTTTCCAAACAACAGCATTTTCCTTCTGTGAAGGAAAAATGTATTTAGAAATGCCTGAGGAACTTTTTTGCTTTCTGAAAATTATAATAGTCTAGCTCCACTAGGAGTGGAGACTATTCCCTTTAAAGGGTGATAATCCATTCTGGAGGGAAAACAGAGTGCATATGTGTCCCAAAGTCTCAGGATGTTGAATCCACGTACATCAGTGAGAGGAATGTCATGAGTCATGTGCATTGATTGCCTAATACATTTTAAATTTTGTTATATATGCTCTTTATTTTGGTAACATACTTCTGCAATCTGAGAATTTCCATTTTTGTGTTTTTTTCTTGTCTGTCCTGAAGCTAAACTTAATAAAAGCTGCCTTTGATGCCCAAAGCAGAAAGTGACATTTGGCTCAATCTCTTTTCACTGGGTGAATCTTGGCCAGTTTGCATTACAATTTGCATTGCTGCAAAAACATCAACAGATTGACACAACAGCAAATATGTTAAGCTTCTGTTTAGTTTGAAGACTGGCAAACAGATGAGGATCACTGGTATTTCAATTACTAGTGAGCCAATGGCCTCTTCTGGGTATGAAAGAAACTGAAATACATTCAGGACTGGAAAATTCAATAGTATTACAACATTTGCTCTGAATTTCTCCTTGTTTGACAGGAAATCTGTTGGAAAGGAAGGCCATAAAATATCAATATGCTCAGATTATGCCACTGTAATCTTGCAGACAGACATAAGGCTGAAAAAAAATTACGTCATTTCACTAACAGAACAATACTCTACTTGCTAGAAACTATGTTTAGGAGAGATATATAGTGTCCCGTGTACATTTATAACATAGTTATAAATGCATCTGGAAGTGAGGTGTGTTTGTGACTCACTTTGAGCAGTTATATTTCAGGGAAGGATATTGTCTGAACCTGAATTTGCCAGACATGTTGACAGTAATGAAAGTCAAAAGCATTTTTATAAAATGATAGAAAGTGCATTACATGACTAAAAATTTCAAATTCCAAGTCTCAGAACTTTTTAGTTAATGAGTGTGGCTTCGATTGATGCTGTTACATACAGATACAAAACAAGGAGGCTTGTGAATTTATGCAGTAAACCAAGCACATTTTCCCACCCTGGGAAGGGCTGCAACTCCTTATCTAAATCTCTGAGATCAGGTCACCAAAAGGCAACTCCTTCTTACCTCCTTCTGTGAGGTAAAGAAAAGCCATCTTCCTTGGCATGGTTACAGGAAGTTTGTCTACTGTTCTGTAATCATGAGCATTTGGTAATATTTTTGCCCACTGAGATTGTGCACTTCCTGGTGCCCCGGGCTATGACACATGGCCAGCTTCACAAATATCCTTCAAAAGCAGCAACACTAATCTTTCACAGATAGAGAAAGAAACAGAAGCTTTAGTGTTACATTGTGAACTAAAAACTTTACTGAACTTGCCTGTCACTAGCACAATTCCTCGCTTGATCTGCAAATTTTATGTAGGGATAGTGTTTGGAGAACAACAACAAAAAAAAGTCAATCAGACAGTACTAGTAAATCATTCTTTGATAAGATCAGCTTACATGGTTACGCCTACCTGATTTTAAATGATATACACAGCTGATGCATCACTCCACTCATATTTCATAACTTAAACATGAATTTGTTGATCAGCAGCTGTAGGTCAGCTTGTAAGTCTCTTGTCAGAAAATGGTTGACCCAGGGCTGTGCTGATGGAGCTGAAGCTGACATGATTTCGAAAAAAAGGTGAAGAAGAAGTAAAGGCTGAGTCTGAGCATTCTCGTAGGACTTCAGAGTGTCACAGAAACTGCTGATTTGACAACAGACTGAAAAAGAGCAGTGATGTTTGCATTTGTAGCTGATTATGTCAACAAAGTGTAAAAACGGGTGGGGATGAAAGGAATCAGTTTTTGACATGTTGAATTTCAACAAAGTGCCAATAGAGCAGGTTTACTTCAGCTTCTTTTGAGGAGAGAGATTATATTTCTCAGCCTTTATAAAATATTCATTTACAAATACGTGGGGTTTTTTCACCCTTGACAATGGACAATATCACCTAAGGGTGCAGGAGAAGTTTATGTACGTTAAGCACATTAATGTTTTACACTTCAGCTTTAACACTTTTATATTTTCCATTTTTCACACAAGATTAACAACCTTCTTGAATTTGTTTTATTGAATGCTATTTCAGTTTTCTGTAAGCTGCTCTCCTTCTTTAACAGTTTAAGCTCTCCTTTTAACTAGCAGATTTTAATACATTTTCAATTGGGAAATTTCTATTTAAGCATGGGATCAGCCCTTCAGCATGACCTGTTTCAAGGAATTACAAGTATTTGTTAATGAATTTACTGAATTATATCACCAACATTTATTTTGGAAGACTTGGGAATTAATGAGAAGCTAATAAAAGAGTGGGGGTGGGGTGGTGCAAAGTAAACAGTCCCCTCTTTTCCCAAGAAATTTTGCATTATTAGTATACCATTCTTTCACAAACAAAATAATGCAACAGATACTAAACCATGAAGAGCTAATAAAAAAAATGTGGAATTTGTTGCATTGACTTTAATTGAATTTACTGTGAGCTCAATACTAGAGAGATTTTTTACATTTTTCACATTTACATTCAGGCACATATCTCTATCCTAATTCAGTGAAAATACACAGAACTGAACAGTGTTGGCTGCTCTGAATAGACAATTGAAATTATAAAAAGTGAGGGAATTTGTGACTTGAGATAAAGACAATTTAATAAGTAAAGAAAAAGTTGTCCCTGTAAGCAAAGCAAAACAAGAAATTCATTCACTAATTCAGGCTCCATCATATGTAACGATTACTTGGGAAGATAAATGCCGTAACTGTGAATAGGCCCCCTTTCTCCTTCTCTGTTGCAGCTTTTCTTGCTGAGCACAACTTCATAAGGCCTGTGATATCTATTTGGTCAGCTGGGGTCAGGTGTACCAGCTGTTTCCCCTCCAAGGGGTGGGACAATGTGAGAAACATAAAAGGCCTTGACATTGTTATTGGAAAATAAGGAAAGTAAGGAAAACTATTGATGTGTTATCAGCATTGCTTTCATGTGATCTCCATACAACAGCACCATGTCAGCTACTCTGAAGAAAATTAACTTCATCCCAGCCAAAATCAGCATATTAGCAGTTAATATATTAGAGAAACTTAGTAAAATTAAAAAAATTTAACAAAAAAAGACATTGCAGATACTGTTATTGCCTATAAAAAATCCCCTAATGACTATGTATCATAAGAACTGTTTGTGAATTGCTGCTCTAGACATCTTGGAAGTACTCCACCCCTCTTGTTACAATGACTAAAATGTGTTAAAACAAGCGAATGAAGAAAATAATAGCTTCAGCAGGGGCCATAAAACAACTAAACATCACAAACCAGTTTCTAGTATGATACATTTTCATGGCATCAGGTCATTAATTACTGCAAAACATAAGAAATTCCTCTGAAGAAATAAATGTTTGGTTTCCCAGATAGGTAAAGATGGACTACATTTGTCATATACTTAGGCACTAAAAATAAAAAGGTTTTGAAAACTCCTTATATGGGAAAGTAATACTGTGTTTTCATAAGGAAAGAAGAATGAAGTGTTACGATTCTTTACCCTCTATCAAGTCTATACTTAGAAAATTTCCCCATTACTAACGTTGTTAATCATTTGCATTGAGGAAGTTGGCAAGAGCTATCAAAAACTAAGTAGTGTAACTCGAATGCCAACTTACACAAAATAATCAAGGTCTGGCGGGATGTATAATAAAATATGCCAGACTGTGTCATTATAATGCACTTTGGAAAGAATTATACATATTCATTCTCCTCATTTAGCACCTGAATGACAACAAGCAGGTGAGAACATCAGCACGATACATCAAGCAAGACAGTTGCCATTATGAACAAAACATAAAAGAGTGTGACAGAGTTGAAAAATGGAAGGAATGTTCTGCTCCTACCTTGCAGGCATTGTTATTCTTTGATAGTAAATGAAGCTTTCTGGGGAGAGAGGTATGTCTTGTTATCCTACGTAGCACTTCTGTGACAAATTGTGAGAAGTACGTATATTTTAATAAAATCCTCAGTGAATTCTTTAAAGGTATTGTCAATATAAGGAAACTGTCAGTTTGTTCTCACGTCTTTTGTTATGAACCCAATTTTTTTTTTTTCTACAAAATGAAGGGCTGGACTCATCACTAATGGATTGCCAAACCATGTCTTTCTGTTGTGATAATAAAAGATAAAATTATGCCGTGACATTACTGAGTGACAAAGAATTATCTCCCTTAGATGTTTCCATAATGTTGTTTTGGATTGAAAAAGGCTGCTTTGTTTCTGTAAAAAAATACATAAAAGGTACCTTCTGAAATCAGCTTTCCCCCCATCCTTTGCCATGTTTCACAATTCAATATTGACAAGATTCTGTCTCCTACCCTTCAAGCCATAGTCACTCTCTGCTAAATTATAGCCAAACAGATTGCAAAATAGAACTGCACTTTCAAAATTCAACTTTGATGCTTTGTTACAAGACTATAAAAATTTAGATAAACTTATACAATGATATGTCAAATATTCTGGAAAAGACCTAAATATTTTGGACATAATCTGACCTAAATTTATACAAAATAAATCACGTTAATGAAGAAAAATATGAACATATGCATATATTACTATGGCAATGCATTGCAAAACAGATACATATGCTTAAGTAAACATATAAAAAAGTTAATGAAGAAAAATATATGTAATAACATTTATTCTGGAATAAAGAAGTACCTAGACTTCATGAGAAGGGCAGTATCCAGACAGCTATTTGCTTCTTTTGCAGTAAAGTCCTATCTTTTATATAAAACTTTGACTGGGATTCTTCAAAATTCCTCAGCAGAAAATTAACAGTACATGCTAAAGTCTGGTTGTCCATTGCACTTAAAACACTACAAGACATTATTTTTCGAAATGAAGAGATCGATTTGAGTATGTAGTGGATTTGAGATATGAAAGTATGTATTGTTATTGACTGAATGGTGAATTCTAATCACTTGTCACTGAAGCTTATTTTAAACTTTTTTCTTTCCAGTAATAAAAATAAGTTAATGCGTATGTATGCATATACCCAGCCATTAGGTCTCAATGGTATTACCAGAACTAGCCATTCTAGTAAGTCTGTGAATTGAAGAGTTTCATGGAAATTTGGAGGAAGATATATGAAATCCAAAATAGGATTTTATTTCCATCAAACAGCATTAACATCACCTTTTCAAAATAAAATGGTGGAGTGGGATCCTTTGGTAGATTGATGAAATGCACACAAATTTATGATCTTCCTCCCCATTTCTGACATTATCACCTAAATTTCTCCCTTTGGTAAAATTCATATATTTTTCTATATTGCTCTACAGTTGATTTCCTTTGGGTGGAAAAATTTGCATTTTATCTCATTTCTTATCTTTCTGAATCATAAGTGCAACTAAATACAATTTTCATTTTTTATTTGTTGAGCCTTTAATCTCTCATTCCTTACATTAGATACAGAGAACCCTAAGTATCATAAAATAAAAAGGACTAATATTTGATATGAAAAGTGCTTTCAATTTATTGTGCAGAAAAGGCACATATATTTCTTATTTTCTGTCAGAATGTAACTTCAATGCAATGCAATGCAGAGTTGCTTTCTTAATCAGTTCGTTCGAATCTGATTGCATACTGACTGCATTTGGTCTCTAGGATTAAGTGGCAATTATGAGATCTACAAACAGCAGATGGGTAGAAGAATTCAGATTGTTTTGCCATACCATACATGTGCTGAGAATTTTGGCAAGCATATGGAATTTTTGAATGGGTAATGAAAACACTTGTAATGATACAAATAAAATACTGTGAGATAAAACATCTGTATGTGTTTTTGGGGTGAAGAGGAAAAAAAATGAAAAAAGCAGTACTGAGAGTAATTACATAAAATATAGGGTCCTGAAAGGACTCAGTTAATGTATCAGGACATTATTTGTGGATGTAATTTCTAGACACAAAGGCAAGAATGTAAAGCTTATTATAGAATCAGGAAAAATTTAGGGTGGAGAAGACTGTCAAATCTAACTGTAAACATAACACTGCCATGCCTGCCACTAATACCCAAATAGAAAATGATGACAGATATTGTGTCTAATTACCTACTTGTTTATATATAACGGTGCACATCAACACATAATGGAAGTCCACAGGAGTTGTGAGTAGAAAAACATTCAGTCTCAAAGTTTGATAGACTAAGATCAGAAACCACCTTTGAAAGAAAATGCGTCCATGATGGAAACACAGAGAAATCATATTGATTTTCTGAAAAAATACATACACAAGAATATATACACTACTGCAGTATTCATTTCTACATTACATTTATACACTTACAGCATCTACTGCATAGAAATACTTTTTATTTAGCAGATTTTTTAACCTTTTTCTCATCATGCTCTCTCTCCAGTGTTTATAAACTGTTTTGTCTTTAGCTACCTATTTAATTTGTTTGAGCAGAACTAGTTTACCCAATTATTTTTCTTTCTATTGACACAAAATTTTCTTTATTTTTGCACTTTCCAAATAAAAACGCATACAGTTGCTGAACAAAATGGGCAGTACTGTAACATAAGGATAAACAAAAGTTAATTAGGACACAGTCATTTAGATGATCCTTTTAACACTCTTTCAGCTTGAATAGTAATGGATTAATTACAAAGATTAAAATTCTAAAATAACATGACAGCTGATATGTTAATGGAATTCTTCAATTCCTCATTTTACATGCATGAATTGTACATTTTTTAAACTGTGTTTGTATTTTCTATGGCTCTTTGATTTGGTAGATTGATTAAATTTGTAAATAAACCTTAGATTGCTAGACATGTTTTGAAATTATGGCAGTTCTGTCTAATGGGTACTTCAGCACCCTCAGAGTAAGGATGTATAGAAGATTTGAATATTTGCCCGCCCCTTTGATGTTTTCTGTACATTAACACAAGGTAAATAGATCTCAGTACTTAAAATGTCTTACTCAATTCTGTAATCTGTCACTAAGGCAGCACCTATTCAGACTAATTGCATTTATTGTATTATTTTTTGAATGCCTTGGAAATTGTTGGAATATTTGAGTAAACTTGTTGCTGGGAGCAGTATGGACACATCAGCTAAGTACTACACCCTTCAATTCAGCCTCTGGATCAGATGAATATCATACCAATGACTCTACAGTAGAAGTTTATTAATTCTGCACTTCAAGAACAATCACTGTTACATATATGTCATTAGTGAATATCTGAAGTTCAGTTTTATAGGAGAAACTACAGCTACTTATCATAACACCTGAAACCTGCTATGATATTTTTTATTACAGCAAGCATTTCTGGATTGATTTGAACATAATGCTATTTTAGTCCTTGATATATAGAGCAGGCAGAAGTAAATGACTCTACTTGGCAGGAAGCACATGAGTCAAATATTCTGAAAGCATTTTTCAGGGAGCTCAATGTTTTGAATAATAATTCATTATATCACCTGATGTGTTTCTAAATACAGTACCATCTTGGGCAGTTGTCTGTTTTTACAGCTGGAGAAAAGACAAAGAATGGAGGTTCACTAATAAGGAAATCTGAAGAAAACAAAAACTGTCCATGGTCTCCTTACCTCATTCTAGACTGTATAGACACCACAGCTGAATTGGTCTTCTTACCACTTTCCCTCTCAAGTTAGAGTCTTATGAACTAATTCTTTTTGTACTAAAATCCTTTAAGGATTTTTAATATTAGATGAATTTGGAGCATGTTTTACAGGCAAAGAACAGAATAACATCCACAAGCATTTTCACACAAAGACATTGCAGACCTCCATTAGAGAGCACTGGCTGGTGGCAAATATATTCTAAAGACAGCCCAGCTGTTGACTTATCATCTCAACACACGAAAGACGAGCAGTAATAGTGTAGTGAAATAAGCTAAAACAGCAATTGGTCTCAAATTTTGGTTGAAGATGTCAACATGAACAATAGTTGGCGGGTACCTATGAATACCACATACTGTAGTAAATAAGTATTCTGAAGGGATCCCTTTTCCGGATCTATTATGCAATTGTGTCAAAAAATAAATTATTGAGTTCCTTGGGTAATTCAGTCTTTTCTATACTGCATGAAATTGTGTGTTATATGTAAACAGTAGTGGAGAACTTTGAGCCTTTTCTGGAGCTGAGGACTGCACTATATATATATATATATATNAAAAAATGAGGATTAACTCATATGAAAACATGGTCAAAAAATGACTCAGTCATTGTCCTGAATAGCTGCAAAAATCAGGCATTTCTTCTCTTTTTCAGCAGAGGTCTTGATCAGAGCCATACTGAAAATATATATGATCATTTATTTCTGCTTATCATAGTAGTCACAAAATCATCAGTGCAGAAGAGAGATTTATGAAACTCTTTTGAAAAAAAATAGTTTGATATCTACCTGTGAGTTACTGTCAGGGTGCTAAAGCAGCCAAGAGCATCAATAAAAGCTGTATTTTCACCATAGATGAAGTAGATTTTTGCTCAATTTGCCAAGAAGAAGGTCATGTCTTCCCAGCCCATAACCACATTCTATGGTATAAAATTTGACTAACATCAACATTTCCCTTCATTATTAAACTTATTTCTATTTTAAGGGAATCAAGCATCTTATGCTAGTCCTGACAAAGCAACAAGTTATACCATATTCTGAAATGGAGAACAAAATAAAATGAACATGTGAATCACCTTGGAGATGACTCATATTACTGCAAAACAAATAATTTACATTTAAGAAACTGATCTCCTTTTCACCGAATTTAAAAGTAATCCTTATTATTTCTCAACTAATCCTGAAATTTATGAACTAGTTTCGTCATATCTGTGCAATAAAACTCAAAATTTTAGATATGGGTAGGTTATCAATTTTAGTCTCCTCATCTGTGTTTCCAATCTCATTGCAGATTGCAATTTTCAGTGCAGATTACATGATGACCCATCAGTGGCTTTGTTGTTTCTGAATTACTGATTCTTCGCCTACTGCCAGATAAGAACAAAGCCTCTGCATCAGTCTGACAGCTTGCAAACAGAAAATGGGCTTGTAGGATTGGATTTAAATCCCAGGTGTAGGGGATAATTACCACATCAGTCATGCAGTAACTGAAAAATGGTATTTCAACAAGAAAAATTACATTCCTTTTGGAGTCCCAACAGAAATCATTATTTGAGGCTTCATACTGATTCAGTATATCATTATATGTGCACTGTACTCATTAAATGCAATGTTTGTTACAATGTAAAAAACTTAATTTTTCAGGTACTTTTGTGGCTGAGTTAGCTCAAATCAAGATATATGAAACCCTGAGAACACTGAGGTCATTCAAAGGTATAATATACATCATACAAATGGAAAAACAGCAAAGCCAAAGCATGCAAAACCTCTTCTGCTTCAGGGAAAAAAAGGGAGACACAAGTAGGGAGGCATAAATCCTACTTTGGAAAATCCTTTGATGCAGGCCTTTTCAATAAAATAAATAAAATAGTAATAAGAGGATATCAACATTTGTGTGGGCTTCTCTATTCTTTTCAGTAAGTAAGACATTGTTATCAATTAATTATTTTATAGGCCAAAAAATCAAAAGTATGTTAAAAACATAAATTATTTAATGTCTCAATATAAAAGCACAGATTTACTGTATTTTTAATTTATAGCTTGACTATGGTCAATTCTATTTTGTTATTAAACAGAGAGTAAAGCAAAAAGTAGATCTGACAGAGTACTCTGTGTGTCCAGGAAATTAGCAACCGGAAATTTGGAAGAGGGACAGGGAAGACACAGGCTTTTTAGTGATCCCAGATAGGAATACTTTCCCTTGGATTCTATATCAGCACTAAATATTTCAGTATTAGAGGGACAACCAATGTGCTGTATTTCCCACTGGTATCTTTGGGATATCCAGCTAAAGTTTATAAAAGCAAACATCTATTGTAGTGTATGGTTTATGATACGGGTTTTTGAAGTTATCTTTTTAAGAAAAGTCCTGACTTTTGGAAGCAAGCATTATTTCAGGAAGGATACATGAATGGTTCAGTTGCTGCCAGGGCTGGCTAAATACTACCTGTGGAGATTTTCATGTAGTTTGCCTGGTCTTGGTTCATCTTTTTAAACCTAACAATTATATGCTGGATATACATTAACTGCCAGAGAAGCTATGAACAAAGACAACTGTTTACAAACCAATTACCAGCATTTTAGATATCATTATCAGTTCTGTAGACAGTTAGTATGGTTCCAGCTTCTTTTTGTATCTGCACACTACTCTTTCTCATCCCAGTGGTGTTTTTAGAAAAAAAAAAAAATCTAACTTTTAGGAATAATGATTTATTCTTACAAGCTCCACTTCCTGAAAGACACAAAATCACTTTGGAATCCAGACTAAACTAGATAGAAAAACTCTCTTCTCTCATCCACCTCAAGTTCTTCTTCCACATTGGTTTGGACTTTTCATACACATGGGAAATCAGGAAGCTCTAGCCTACAGAAGATTTGAGGGCTGAATGATTCTACATGGAATGAACTGCATTCAAAAGGCTTAGGGTTTCCCAAGGTACTGGTTGATTGTATACGGAGCTGATATTCTCATTGATGACCTCTGCTAAGCTATTCCCAAAATGGGCCTCTACATAAGTTCAGAAATAATAATTGTGAAGCACTGACAAATTTGTTAGACCCAGGGAAAATTTAGTATTGATTTTTTTCCACTGGGTTGTCTTATTTAGGACATAGATCCATAGCATTTTGACCAAGTATCTGTTCTTCTATAAATATGAACAAACTATGAAGCTTGTTCTATTGTCTCATAACAGAGCATGCTTATGATCCAATTTTGTGGATAGGTGGAAAGGTTATGTCAACAACATGGTGTCTTCTCTAGAGAGGATATCAAAGACTCCATGACATAAGTCTGTGTTGATATTTTCATCAGGTTCAAGAGAAGTAAATGAGGGACACTGCCTCAACTTCAATTAATTCAATGTTCTGAATGTACAGAACTAGGATTTGTAGGGAAGAAAAGTGCCATGAACTTCAAGGACAAGGAAGAATATGAGGTGAGTACTATCAATTTGCAGCTTAATGTTTAAATTTGTAGCTTGTTGCTTTAATTTGCACTGTCTTCTGTGTACTCTAACATTTATATCAAAACATAATTAGCTACGAAGTTTGCAATCATTTCAAAGATTACTAAGAGAACTGGAAATGTTAGTGCCGTGATCCTGGAAAGAGTAATGAATAGTTACTTGCAGATCAGGTGGTGGTATTAATGCATGAATATCTGGCCAAGAAAAGTGAATGAAACTAGAAATTAACATTTTGTTCTGCTCTGGAAGTGCCAGCTCATACAATGCTGTGGAGAATGGAATTTAACTGCATGAGTGCTATCAGTGCCACACATGCCATAGATAAATTGTGAGGTCAACAGAAAGCTGATTTAAAGATTACAAAACATATTGCAACTGCACAGCATTTTGAAGACAAATGTATTCTACATCTAGTTTTCATTTTCATTTTTCATGGAGATTTTTCTCCTCAAACATCTGGGTGCAAATAAGTTATTCTGAATTCACCTTATTCTAAATTAAATAAATGTTTTAAATTTAACATTAAAACCAACATTCCTGTTTTTAACACAATATGTAATTACTTCAACTGTACAACTAACTATGCATCAATCTGCATATGTATGTTGTTTCATTGGCTACTAACAAGGATAGCACCAACATAATGTGATCTTTATATATCCTCTAAATTTTCCATTACTTAAGTATTATATCTCTAGCATAAGATTTACCAATGTTTTTATTTTTATTTCTTCTTAAGACAGATATTTATTTTCTCCTTTTATGCTTTTTATGTATCTGAAGAGCCCAAATTATCAGACAGTCAGCTAATTTGCACATACCAAATGTAAGAACAAGAAACAGGTAAATGGGCATGCAAAACACTGATTTACACTTGCAAAACAGGTAATTTTACACACTGGCAGTAGCCTGCATTTGCAAGTATTCATTTATGCATATGCATGGATTCAGAACAATTGCCTTTTTACATATCTGCATACATTTCACAAGAACAATTTTGTTACTGATATTTAGTCACTATGATTTGTGTGCATGTTTAAACCCTGGTGTTTTCATTCAGAAAAGAATATAGGTTCATGTTCCTTTTCCTGAAGTGGCTATACCATATCAATACTTACTGGTCTACTAAGAAAGACAATTTCAACAAACCTCAAATATCAGAGTACTCCATATTACTCCACCCATTTTTTCAGTAGCAGCTCTTACTTTTATTCAAATATAGACAATGGAAACTCATGCAAAGTCATTACACTTCAAGATACATCTACTGATGAAAGGAAAAGCAGTGGCAGTGATTTTATGTAATATAATCTTGCAAGTTAGGAAAAGAAAAAGACATAAATCAAGATGGAGATTTGACTTCTTTTAATTCTTAATATCACCACCAGTTAAATACTTTTCCAGAGTGCCCTGACTAGCAACTTATAGATCAACCTCCTTTTTTTATATGGCAAAATGAATACACCTTACTTAGTGCAAGAACTGCAAGTGCAAAGAGCATGTCTGGAGTATGGCTGCTCTGACTGGGGCTTGGTGCAAAACTTCCCCTCAGCCTGCCTTGCTCCTAGCTGGGTCAATGGGACAAGTCCTGGTGGCCAGGCATCCACAGGGAGCCTACATGGGATCCAGCCATCAGGGACTCACTGATTGCTCGAAGTTCAGCATTCACAGACAGGTAACATTCTCACTTCCTGTTAGACAATGAGGTTTGGTTAGTGAAAAACAAAGAACTAGAAACTAGAAACACTAGAACTAGGAGCACAACAAACATAACAGTGGTGTCCTAAGCCAGGAATATCTCTTTTAGGTCAGAAAGAGACTGAGAATGCACACAAAGAACATGTTCTACATTATATTGTATATAAGCACAAAAACAAGAATACACTGTAACGTCCTTAATGATTGTAGAAGATATCAGTCTGTCAAGACCACATCTGATTACTGAAAAAAACAGCAGCACATTTTCTATCTTAAAATACGAAACTCCATCCTCCACTCTGTTCCCACCAAATTATATTCCGTAACAGCTAACTACATATTTTATAAAAACAATCAGCTTCTGGGCAATTACCAAGAATGCAAGCCTTCAGTCTGAGAAACAACAGCTTCAGAAAAAAATGAACTAAGCTAATTTAGCAGCACAAATAAATTATTCATCAATTTGCAGAGAATGAAAAGCAAGTCTATTGGCATCTTTTGGTCACATAGCTTCATATATACAAAGAGAGGAAAAGAATATAGTTATCCTATAATTGTTACGTAGGGTAGGATTTGTTTTGTGCAAAGTCCTGTACATAGGTCAGGGCAATCCCTGTGGTTTGAAAACAGCCCTGTAGAGAAGGACTTGGGGGTACTGCTGGATAAGAAGCTCAACGTGAGCTGACAATGTGGGCTCACAGCCCAGAAAACCCATTGTTGCCTAGGCTGCATCAATTGAAGTGTGGCCAGCCGGTCCGAGGAGGTCTCCCTCTACTCTGCTCTTGTGAGACTCCACTCTGGAGAACTACATCCAGCTCTCTGGTCCCTATCATAGGAAAGGCTTGTATCTTTCAGAGTGAATCTAGATAAGGACCAAAAAAATAATCAGAGGGCTGATGCAACTTCCCTAGAGGACAGGCTGAGACAGTCAACATTTTTTAGACAAGAGAAGGCTCCCTGCGGAGCCTTATAAGGACCTTCCAGTACCTAAAGAGGGCCTGCAGGAATGGTGCAATGTAGTGGTAAGATAAAGGCTAATGGTTTTAAACTGTTAGAGGGTAGCTTTGGATTAGGTTTTAGGAAGAAATACTCTACCGTGATGAGACACCGAAACAGGTTTTCCATAGAGATTGTGGATGGTCCCATCTCATAAAGTGTTCAAGATCAAGCTTGATGAGGCTTTGAGCAACTTGATCTAGTGGAAGATGTTCCTGTCTGTAGCAGGGGGATTTGAATAATGTGATCTTTAGAGTTTCTTCCTATGCAAACCATTCTGTGATCCTATGATAAAAAGTATTTACTACTAAAAAATCATGTGCAATGTAATCACTAAATCTTTCAAGCAATATAAAATCTGTTTATTCAAATGTTATATAAATGGCCCTGGCAACAGCCCCTCTAATTTTTTTTCTTATTTTACAAGTTATCCAGGATCCAGAAAGTTTTGAATTTTAATAATTTTTGTTCCTGAAACACCATGTTTTCCTTAGTTTTACCTATAATTATCAGACTGATTGAAGGAAGAAAGGAAGTATTTAGCTTTAAGCAGCATGCACTTTCTTGCCTGGTTGCACTTGCCTTAACTTTAACGATAACTAGAAGATATATATCACCACTAAAAAGAGTAACAAAAGTTCTTGGTGCCAATCAATACCTGATACCATCCTGTACTGGGAGCTGAAGAGTATCAAGCAATAAACTACACAGATACATATAAGTCCCAAATCCCAACCCTATCCTACTTTATAGTTGGAAAACTCAAGAGTAGAAGAATAGACAATATAAATCCTTGGCTTCAGCTAACAACAGCATTTTTTCTGATATAAGCCTATATATTTTGTAATTTGAGTAGAAGGGTCTTTTAACTTTACCTTTGTGTCAGGGTTAGATTTGATCTTACAGTTATGGTTTAGGATTCCAAAGCTTTAATTGATCAGTTTACTAGTTTATTCTGGACTCTTTCACAGTTAGGGCAAACAAAAAATATCACTTGAAATGTGAACTATTGCAAGACTACCTAACTGCTGGCCTGCAGCACTGAGAAAAAGCTAGTGATAACACACTTAATTGTTACCCTCTTCTCTTTTGTATTGGAGTTGGTTCCCCCTGTTGAATTAATACAAGGGTTTATTTTGATGTTAGCTTTCATTTTTAGAAGCCAAAGCATCATGATACTTTTTTCCTTTCTTTGTCTTATATTTTGCATCAGAGAAAAGTAGTTTATGTTTTTCCAGAACAGAACTTGAAAATAAAATACCTTAAAGGTTGCAGAGAATTTCAAAAGATCAGCAGCCAGGGATGGACCAAGAGGTTTGTTTTGAGTTGGTTTTATTTTTGGCAGTGAAGAGTCAGCTACTGCTTCTTCTTTCATGTTTGTGTGTTTTCCCTTCACTGACACTGGAACAGACTGCCCAGAGAGGTGGTGGAGGCCCCATCCCCAGAGACATTCAACGCCAGGCTTAATGAGGCTTTGGGAGGCCTGATCTAATGCAAGATGTCCCTGCTTACTGCAGGGGGATTGGACTAGATGACCTTTAAAGTTCCCTTCCAACCTAACTGGTTCCATGACACAGACCATTTCTACATTTAAGGACTAAAATATTATTATTTTAGTTAACATAGTAACATATATTAACATATTCAATTCTAGCCATGCATTTGGAAAATGCAGCTTATATATTTGTTATTCAAACTCATCGGTTTTCCTACAAATCTATTCTTCTGAGACATTATGCCAAAATAATTTCTGTGGGGTTTTTTCTTCTTAAAACCTTTAAGAGAAATTTTTAATTTTCATTCTGCTCATTTAAGCATATCTTACTGCTCATATAGCCTTATGCTTATATGAAAACTTTTTTTTTTTGTCTAAATATTAGTTCTGTTTCTCTCAGTTGAAATACCTAGCAATAACATTCCCCTTCAGTGAAAGAATTATTCACTGCTACTCTGCAATCTATGTTACATGAGAAATCAAATCCAATGATCATGCTCATCTCTTCTGATCTTAAAAACTCTGAATGGTTGCAAAATGTTCTCCTAAAAATAATGTTGTCTGTTAGATGGAATGTTATTAGGTTCCCTAAGCATTAAAGGTAACCTGAGTAATTCACAAAAATTCTTTTGAGGCTTTATATTTGCTGCATCTAAACACAGTATTTCCTTCTTGTTCAGATTAAGTGACAATCTTAAAATGCTGAATTACACAGGAGTTACATCTGGCTCCTTGGAAGGCAACTGTGTCAATGACTTTGGACATGGCTGTGTACCTGTAATAGAGTTAAGCTTGCTGTCTGGATTGTATTGCCCTCATTCTCCCTTAGACAATTTTTCCATTTTGTCGTTTAGCTTACATTGGAATCACTGAACCAGTCATAACCCTGACTTACAAGCCTTTTCTTGAATTTCCATTTGCTACTCTATGTTGGCTTTTTTGTTATCGTTCAGGGGGTTTTCACCACAAGAAGCGTGAGCATACTTTGTAAAAACTTCAGAAGGAAGGCTTTGTCATCTGGAAGTATATTTTTAATGCTTGAAAAATCTGAAGATTTTAGTTTGTTTCTGAAGAAAAAGACATTACAAAAGAAATGTATACCTCCTGAATACTTAGAGGTAGAATTGAGAACTGCACTTCAAACTTCATTGTAACAAACAATTCCAATAATGTGAGTTAAAAAGACAAAAGAATTTAACAGGTAAGTATTTGTGAAAGTATAAGGCCAAGGGAAGCAGACAGTATTTCTAATTTACAGCTTGAAGTGTTGTACTGTCCTCCTTTTCATCCTTTACCCCCAAGGGTCCTTCTAAGCCCTATCGCTGTGAGCTGTGGTGAGGTGAGTCGCTACTGGATGCTGTGGGACTGCTGGCAACAGAGCCAGAACACTGTCTGGAATGGGGACCTAGACATTTGTTCCCATGTGAATAGGAATATAGATCAATTATCTTATTCTCTAAGCAGTGGACACTCCAAGAGCCTTTTGAGCTCTACTGCATGTCAGTGGGTCATACAGGATTTCCCCTCAAGTGGGGACACTTGCTTAAGGTTCTACTATTCTATTTCTTGAGGTCAAAAGATTTCTTGCCACAAAAGGTTCTCAGTAAGTGACAAATAGCATGCTAAACTTTGAAATTTTAGCTAAGTTATATATGTGTAGCCAATCCTTATATAAAATGCTTTAAACTATTGACCAAGGCCGCAACTAGAACTGTATCCAGATGCACCTAGACTCCTTTCTAAGGAAGTTAGAAATGCTGGGACTTGCTGGAAGATCCTCCCTGACAGTTTCTCTGATGCTGTACTCTGTGAGGTAAATAATGAAGTGTACCTTGACATGAATCCTGTAAAACACTGTCAAACTTAGAATCAAACTTTATTAAACAGCTGTCATGTAGTAATATTTCATTACTTCTTTTTTGCAAGTTAAGTTAATCATTCTACCTGCAACACAGATGAACCATTCATGAATATTATCAAGTCCAAATATTTACCAATATTTAATCGTGAATTAACAGAAAATATGCTTTCTTCACTTTTTTAGACATTGTTGTAAATCTTTCGTGATCTATTAAAATGTCAAAACTAGAAGATATCTGAAATCCTTTATTTTGAAATAAAATAACTTTTAAACCTTCCAGTCTTTATGGCCCATAAATACTGATTGAATCCACTCATTTCCCAGAGAAAAATTGTAAGTTCCTTGGGCAGACTTCCTCAGTGTGTGAGAATCCACCAACTGGGCATGAGGTCCTGAGCATTTTAACTTCCCTGCTGATCTATAACATATGTTTCAAATGCAGTCAGATGGTGCAACCTAAATTAACCCATAGGAAATACTATGATCTATGCTCTTTATGAGGTAGTTGACATTCATAAACCCCCTGAACTCCATAGAAACAGGAGCAGAACAGCACCTATGTAGTCAGGTAGCAATAGATACAGTCAGATACACTCAGACATGCTCCAGGACACAAAACCATGATGAATTACCCATATTTCTTTCCTTTGATTCTAGAACCACTATGAAGTTAGAAGTCTAGTTAGTCCCTGATTCTATTTTCTGAATATTACATGACATCAGTGTTACTCAGCCATGTTCCTTTCTGAAGATTAACATGACAACTCTATTTTGTGATGGCAGAAAGGATGCAGTATATAACTGATAATGCAGTTTTTATGTCAGCTAGGATTTACACCAGCTAGGATATCACCTTTACAAAGAAAATAGTTAGAACAAACAAACATAACTGTAGTTTGGATGCATGACTGAGACAACTATAAACAATCTACAGTTCTGACCTTTAGATAGAAAGAGTACATATCTTGTTTGAAATGTATTAAAGTACACAGAATAACTGTACTTTGTAGGTTATGTTTCAGTTGTGCTGCATGCAACTCGTTAGGAGCTATTAAATTCTTTAATAAAACATAGTATTTTATATTTTGAATTGTACATGATCTGTCATATTTCATTGGGAATGACTAAAAAATATGCATTTTCTGCTTTGTTTTTTTTAATTAGACATGAGATTCATACTGTGTGAAACTAATTTAAATACCTATATAAATGTAAGGCAGGAAATTATGAAAAAGATTTGTGTAAGTTAGAGGGATCTCAGTACAAATTTCAAGAGATTCTTAATGACTAAAACCCACTTTATAATTTCCCAGTTTCTAAAATTGCTCAAATTAAAAAAAAAAAACAACAAACAAACATAATACATCCCAAAAAGACAAATCCCAAAACATAATAAGAGAATAAAGATTTGAGAAAATCTTGGTAATTCTAAGGAAAAAAAATGCATTTTTTCAAGTCAAAATAAGCATAGTATGGATCAATGTGAAATGCTTGTCAGCTATGAGTTATTCTCATTAGTAATAGTGGAATCCTCTTTTCAAAAGACATCAGTTTACATGTCTTGCTCAATACAAAACTTTAACCCTATTAAAATTCAGTGCTGCTGGTAAAGGTGTGAACAGATGTTTTATCTCCACATTTTGTGCAAATACTCTGATATAATTGATCAAACTGCAGAAACAAATCATTTAAGATTTGTGCAGTGATTAATAATAGAAGCCAGTAATCAAATCTCCTTGCCACCAGCACATCTGTTACAGAGAGTTTCTAGTTTGCCCTATTATGCAAATGCGCAATAAAACAAATAAATTACATGATTTAACATCTGGTTGGAAAACATTATTTTTAGGTGATTTTTTTAATGTATTGTTTTTTTCCATTGATAGCCACTTGATATAGATTAATTCAATTATGCTTATGTAGAGGGCCACAGAACTGAGAGGGGGAAAAAAAGGAATAATTCCTCTCTGGAACTGCTTCAGAATATTAAAGATGCTTAGAATTCCTCAGATATATTTAGCTTCTGAAAGGAAAAGCCTCTTAGGAAGAACCAAGTGCACAGAAGAGAGTTCTTCTTGAGTCCAATATTTTACTGATTTCCTCCTGTAACTTGTCTCTTCACAGAATCAAGGAAAGACAGGAGTTGGATAAGACATCTGGAGATCATATAGTCCAACCACTCTTGACAAAGCAGATTCCCCTAAAACACACTGCACAGCAAGATGTCCAGGTGGGTTTTGAATATCTCCAGAGACAGAGAGTCTGCCACCTCTCTGGGCTGCCTGTTCCAGTGCCCTATCACCCTCAAAATAAATAAATTCCTCCTCATGTTTAGATGGAAATTCCTATGTGAAAGTTTATGCCCGTTACTTCTGTTACTGGGCATCACTGAAAAAATACTGATCCTACTATCCTGACACCCATTCCTCAAGTATTTGTAAACCTTGACAAGATTCCCCACTTAAGCCTTCTGTTTTTCCATACTGAGAAGATGTAACTGTCTCAGCCTTTCATTCTTACATACTAGCAGTAACACTTACATAAGTAAAAATTTCTGGTACCCTGATTCATTGGTGCACATCAAAATCATACAATCATAGAATTATGATTATGAATTATGAAAATTATTAAGGTTGAAAAAAACCCTACTTTTAAACATGCCCATGAACTGAAAAGAGGGAAGCAACAGTACAGAATAAACAGCTGTGTGTGAGGTTATATTTTACATTTTCAGCATGGCATCTAACTCAAATATACTTCTATTTGTCAAGAGATTTTGACAAATAAATTAAGTAAAAATTCATAAAACAGGAACAATTGATCATAGTCCCTATACAGCTACTTAGTGCCTCAAAGTAGGCATGTAGTGCTATTTCAGAGGTCTTAATGTACTCAATCACTTAGAATTGTGTAGACATAGCACAGGATAGACATCAGTCACACACCTTTTGGGAAAGCCAGCTGAATAGCAGACATTATCTAAAATGGTATTGGATCCTTCTGTTACCCGACTTGATTCCTTGCAATCTTATGCTTGATGCATCAAGGAAAACTTCAAATGACTACAAAGTTCCCTCTTTCATTCTTTTGGCTAGAACCTCATTTTCCAGATTACTGAACTGATTCCATCTTTTAGGCAATCTCCACAGTGAAAAGAAAGCTGTGAAAATAGCACACAGACATATACAGTTTTGCATTCCTTATTTACAGCTCAGTGGATTACACTGGGAAAATGTACATTTTCCAGACCTCTGTCAACTCTGTGTATCACTTCTGCTATAAAATAAGACATGAATTCATGATGAGAAGGATTTAAGAGATATAAATGTAACCAATGCAGTTATCTTACAATTATTCAATGAATTTTAAGAAAATCATATGACTTGGATAGTTGAGTATTACTTTTATTCTCTTAGAACTTGTAGCTCTGTGAGCAAAAAACATGTGCAAACCTTTAGAGTATAAGCAGTTCTTAGAAGAACTCTGCATCAGGCTTCAGGAGTTCAAATGTATTTGACCTGCTTTAACAAAGGAACGGTTATAATTGTATTCTATGATGAGAACATAGGAAGATATGTGGCCTGAGTGCTCTTATGTCCTAACAGTTTTGCTCCTCTACAGTGGTGAAGAGAGGTCATTTATCTTTATTGAAAGGTTGAACAGTCTTCAAGGAAAACTTGTGTGAACCAGGGTGTGACAACAACTCAGTACCAAAAACCAGAGTTGCAGTTCCCACATTCCTCTGTAGACTATGGATTTATACAATTCCCAACTTCTTTTGATCAGTAATTAATAAATATTTTGCAAGTTACACAAGAAACCAGTACTTTAACATAACCATTGATGCAAATGCACAAGATCTGCTAAAAGTATATCTTTAAGTTTCCTTTTCTGATTTATATACTTTGTTATTTTTAGCCTCCTTCACCAAACTGAGCACCAGTTGGCCCTTGGCCTTCCTGATCTCCTCCCTGCATAAGCAGGAAACATCTCTGTACACTTCTCAGGAAACCTTACTCTGCTTGAACTGTTTGTACATTTCCTTCTTGCTCTTTAGTTTGACCAGTAGATCCCAACTCAGCCACCGTGGTCTCATCCCTCACTTGCTGGATTTCTTACAGCTGGGAATGGAGAGCTGTTGTGTTTTATGGAGCATTTCCTTGAAGATCTGCCAGCTCTGTTCCTCTTCCTTGTCCCCAAGGACTGTTGCCCAGGACATCCTATTGTAACTCCTTGAAGAGCTGCACACTTCCATTCCTAAATTTCAGGGTCCGGGCCATACGCCTTGGCTGAAACACCTTCTTCAGGACTGTGAATTCCAACAGCATCCCAGACTGCCTCCAACTCTGACATCCCTGATGAGTTAATTTGTATTACTGATTATCAGGTCCAGTATGGTATCTCCTCATGTAGGGCTGTCTATTTTCTGCTTCAGAAAATACCACTTGATACTACAGTAAATCTACATGCAGGCTCCCATGTGCTGTAAAAAATCGCAGCTCTTCTGCTACTAACCTCCAAGATTGTAAGGATGAAAAACTCTCTGAACAAAGTAAAAAGGAAGCAAAAAGATAATTCCCTATATATCATTAAAGCAAAAGTACCAAACTAATGTTTTGCTACTAACACAAGCAAAAATGCCTTGAAGACTCTTCTGAGAAGGGGTCAGGTACCTTGGGAATTTCATTTAGTCTCTTCCCAAACATGATGAAGTTTACAGCATGCATTGGAGTTCACATATGTATTCATCATGAGGAAACAGTAGAAAGCTTTAGTGGTGACCATAAAAAGTACAGAGAGGATTATGGCTGCCTTTTAATCAGCTTCAGAGGCTTGTCATTAGAAGAAAAAGTATTTGTCTTCCTTTTAAATTATAAAAGGTAACCAAAGCAAAATGGCTAGGATCCTTTTCTACTTTGTGTGAATTGAAGGAAGAATGAAAAATGGATAAAATACTGTGTTTATGAAGTTAAAATTCTATATAACTATTGTAATTTCACTACTACATATATGGATTAATTTTTGAATTGCAGATTCACATTTAACATGCAATATAATCTGCCTCAAGTGATCTTTAACTTCTCAAATTCGTGTTTTTGAAGAGTGTTTACATCTTTACAAAGAAAGCTATGAATCATCTTCTAAAACATGCATTTTACTATGGTATGAGGACTTGAAAAGTTAGTTCTCTAGAGATCTTGTAGCTATTTTGGGGTGCTGACTGTATTATTATTATTATTATTACACAAGTTTGGCTCTAAAGAATACACAGTTCCATGTGTCCTGAAAAATGTCCTTGTGACTCATTCCGCTTTTGAGCTGAAAGAATATTGATCATACATTAACCAAATTTAGTGTAACACCATCCTCAAGGTAGAGATAGGAGAAATTCAGTGCAGGAACAATAAGACTACTTAATATTCTAATCTTAATCACTTATCTACTGTCCATATTTATAACAGTGCTTTCAGCGTATGCATTCTTTTGTCCTAACTATGACTCAGGGGTGCTGTATTGTAATTCACCAGAGAGTATTTTGTTGCTTTTGACTCCTACTTTCATTTGGTACTGATTAATAAAAAATGAAGCCTTATAATTGAGATTATATAAAGTATTGTTACTGTTTGCATACAATTCTGAAATTGATCTTAAGCTGACAAAATGACTTTATTCTGATACATAGTGTTTTGGTGAAAAGATAAATGCAACTGTATTTCGTTTCAGCAACAAAACCCTTGCAATGTTATATTATTCCATTGGCACATCTGCACTTTAGGGTTTATCTATTCATTCTGAATAAGATCCTGTGAATGCAATTAAGGGTCACACATCTGGTATGAGGAGTCAGGGATAAAGGAATTAATTTCTTATTTTTCCTTCCCTGGGGCTACAAATTGGCTTGTAGTATACAATTCATTGGTACACCCTGGAGAGATGACAATAAACAAAGTCGCTATAGCAGCACTCTGCTAGGCTGCAGAAAATCAGATTCGCAGAAAATCAGATTCACTGAAAAACATCCAAGCATAAAAAGTACAGAATATTTATGATCAGAAGCAGGGTTTATAGAGCTTTGTAGTGACTGAACACTGCTTAATGTTAAAGCTCAGTTAAACAGGTATCTCTAAATTGTATGCTACATATTCTGGCATTTTGTACATTAGCAGCACTACAGATTATGGGAATTCTGAGATTATGCCCTTCCTTTGGATTAATTTTTTCCATAGTTTATTTTCAAACTTTCTAGTTCAATGACATCAGACATTAGATATGATCCACTGTGAATTAAAGCTCTCTGACACTAAAACCTATATCTGAATAAATCAGATACAGCCATTATGGAGTACAATGATTACAAAAAAAGCATGGGACAGGTGTTTCAAGAATTCATTTGGGATGAAAATAAGGGAGACTATGTAGACATCACTAGAGGGAGTCATGACCACACAAACCAGACTGGTTCATTACAGAAACACCACCAAGATGAAATCTGGCTCCAGACAGTGAATTTTATGCCATATTATACAGTAGTCACTTTGTGGGAACTTCCAATTTGTTTTCTGGAGAAAGGAAGAGGGAGAAGTGAATCTGACATAGTAGCATTTTTTTGAAACAGATATTAAAGGAGTTACATTTAATTACTAGCCTAGTGAGCTTGCTGGGGAAGCTTTCAAAGGATGAAGATTCCATAACCTCTCTGGCCATCCTATGACAATGATCAGTTACTATCCCATTTCTTATGTTCAGACAGAACCTTGTGGTTTACAGTTTATGCTCATTGCCTTTTGTCCTGAAAGGATCTCTCTTCTTTACGTCCTTCCTTCAGGTGATACGATCTCCCCTGAACCTTCTCTTCCTCAAGCTAAACAGTCCCAGCTCTCTCGGACTATCCTCGCAACAGAAATGCTCCAGTTTCTTAATCAGCTTTTTGGCCTTTTACTGGACTCACTCCAATATGCTCACATTTCTCATGTACTTGAGAGTACTGATACATAGAAACAGATGTAAGGAGCTTGATGACATGGGACAACACTGTCAACAAAATCCAACTCTTTTTTGTATTCTGAAAATGTAGACAAGATTTTTTTCCTACATCCTAGAAACAACTGCCTCTAAAACCATAGCTTTATATCAGCAAGATATAATATTAATTTTATAAAAATTATAATTACTGTGAGACAATTACTGTGAGACAATTACTGTGACTGAGATGTGTTCTTACTAGAGCCAAGGTTTTTCCCATACTTTGGCTTCAGTACTTTTGCTATTGGTGAAGGCAGAAAGGCATTCTCTTCTCTTTGGCTTTAAGAGGCTGCTGGTTTTATTCCTTCTAGGCTAATGTGATTACAGTTCTCATTCCCATGCAGGTGTATTTGGTGATGTCTAATGAAGTTGAGATAAAGCCCTGCCTTCAAAATTGCATTAAGTATAATCTAGGAAAGAAAGACCTTAAGAAGAAGCCCCATTTAGAGACATCATATAGATGCAGTTAATGAGTTTGATCCATAGATTGGTGATCATTATTCACTCACTGTGAATAGAATAGAATCAATTGGAAGGGACCTACAATGATCATCTAGTCCAACCGACAGAACAATTCAGAGCTGACCAAAAATCAAAGTACATTATTAAGACCATTGTGTTTCTCCCGAGCCCGATTCAATAGCACTTCAATCAAAAAGTTTAGAAAGAAAAAATAAATAAGTAAAGCACTTAAGGTTGGTTTCATAATGACCTTACAATTATTTACTATATATAGTCACCCTTCCTAAATTAATGAAGAGCACAATGACTTTATCCAGCTCACTGTTCCCTTCCTATTCACTGTCAATCAAATTTAATTTGACTGACTTGATTAGTTACTCAAGTGATAATGACAACTAAATACATACCGAGGTATCAAAGACTACAGACAATCCTCAAGCTAAAATTTATTTCAAAAAACTCTAAACTTTTGAAGAATCAAAGTAATCTCACATACTATTTCTTCTTCCATTGGACTTTATAAAAACCACTCCACTGGAGGCTGAAGTATAATTGCCTCTCTGTCTTTATAAATATTTTAAAAAAATTTTTTAAATAATTAAATTCTTAGAGAAATTATTTTATTTTTTAGCTGTACATATCTTTCCTGTACATATCTTCCCTTTCACTGATGGAAACAGAAATCAGTGTTTCTCTCCCCTTTCAACTGCATTTCTTTCCCTCCATAATACTTCAAAGTTTAACAGGAGAGTTTTAAAGTGCCCTTACAGAGGGTCCTCAACCAGCAGCTCTGCAAAACTGTGCTTGAATAATTCATCAGACTCAATCTTACAGAGTGACTAATGTGCTAATTATACAGAAGTGTAATTTATAAGGTTAGGTCGGGTGCTCAATGCTAAACATCATTATAAAATATTCATATGGTATTTGGGAATATTCTGAAAACTGCAGATATGACAGATACCCATACAAATTGATGGTTTCCTCAGCACTATGGCCCTATATCCCTGAAAAGCCAGTATCAAGACATGATACTTGGGTAAAGGAGCAAAATGACTGTGTTTTAGAAGTACACTACTTATGTATACTAAAAAGCTAGTTAGAAATAACTCATCAAATTGAAAATCTCCTATAGTCACAACTTGTCCTTTAATCTACAGTCAAATATGTAGCTTATGCTGTATATGTACTATCTATCAAGACATCTTGATAAAATTTCTTATTAATGTTCTTTGTGAAACATGAAATTTGGCTATATGTTTGTCCATAATGCTTCACCTTGATCTATGCATTTTAATAACATTTTAAAGAGAAGAAATGGGAAAATTTAATAGAAAATTTTTAACAGAAAGTGTAAATCAGTGAAAAACAGATAATGGTATTTTTTACTGGGGTGAGCTTCTTAGTTTAGCACTATAAGACGAAACAGTAGAAATAACAATGAAGAGATTTACACAGATTAGAAATGTGAAAAAGCAGCTTCCTTCCCTATTTCTGCCCAAAGATTATTACTCTCTTTTGAACTCTTGAGTCAGCAGCGACAAGGTAGGAGGAAGAGAGACATCAGACCATAGAGCAGCTGGTCAAGGGATCAGGAAAAAGATTCATGTTCTGCTCTATGCTTCCATTTGCAGGGAATGATGAAGAGAAAAACAGGAAGAGCCAGCAGATCAATTCCTGGATCTGAGCTTGGTGCTACCAGTAATATTTTGGGTTGTTTGACCACGGCTAAATTTACAAGATGCCACACCTTGTGGTAGCAGGTAGGAATAGCTTATCTTTCAGAAAGAGAAGATTTCTAGAGAAGGATTTAGCAGGGGTCATTGAGAGGTATTAAAACTAGATCTGAGGTGGGGTGGAGATGAAACAGGATTGTTTGTGAGGGATCCGTATAGTAGTTCAGTGCTTGTTGGGGAACATGCTTGATTCTTGAGAAATAAAAGGCCTGCCATCCTTCAAGGGGGAAAACTACACAATCATCTCCCTGTCTAAAATGCTTATACACAAATGTACACAGCATAGAGAATAAGCAGGAAGAACTGGAGGTCGGTGTGAGGTCACAAAGCCATGACAATGCTGCGTTTACTGAGATGCGGTGGGACAGCACACATGACTGGAATGCTGTCATGGATGGCAAAGTCCTTTTTAGGAAAGACAGGACAATGAGGAAAGATGGTGGAGTTGCTCTGTATGTGGAATTTCTTGAGCTCTCCCTAGGGGGGCATGAAGAGAAATTTGAGAGCTTTGTGAAAGGGTTAAGGGGCAGGCAAATACGATAGACAGTGTTGTCAATGTTTATTACAGGCCACCTGAAGTCACAGGCCTTAGTTCTCATGAGGGACTTCAAACCTCCAGACATTTGCTAGGAAGACTACACAGCCAAAGCATATACAGTCCAGGGGCTTCCTCCAGTGTGTTTCTGACCCAGATGGTGCAGTAGCCAACAAGGAGAGATATATTGCTGGACCAAGGACTGACAAATAGAGAGGGACTGGTGGAGGATATTAAGACTGGGGGCAGTCTTGACTGCAGCAATAAAAAAACCCATAGAGTTTAGGATTATGGGTAGCATGCACAAAGCAATAAGTAGGATTAGAGGGTGAATTTTGACCTTTTCAAGAAACTGCATTAAGACACCCTGTTTACTAGGGCTCTAGAAGGTAGGGGAGCACGAGAGAGTTGGTTGATACTCAAAAACCACTTTCTGCAAGCTCAGGATCTATTCATCCCTAAGAGTAAGAAATTACACAAGAGAAGCAGGAGACCTGCACTGTTAAGCAGGGAGCTTCTGAAAAGAAGATGGAACACCTTGTTCTAGGCAACATCCCATAGCACGTGGATGAAAAGAAATCTAGTCAACATAGATTCTTCAGGGGGAAACCATGCTTGGCTAATTTGATAGCTTTCTATGATAGTATGACTGGATGGATGGATGGGCCAAGACACTTCTGGGACTGAAGGTGTGTCTGGTTCAGTGAGTCCCATGGGAAGGGTGATGGGGAGATTGTGGCATTGCTAGGGAAGAGGTTGGTGGCCCCAGGGGACTGACATGAAGAGTTGTGAGCCTCAGAGAGCTGGGCAGTGACAGTCAGGGTGGAGAGTACCTATGGACCCATGACGTTGTCTGATGCATTTTAAATCAAACAAATCTTCCTGTCAACAAACAGATCTGACAATAAAGCATAAAGAATGAAGTGCACCCAAATGGAGCATAATTATTCCCATATGAGTTTTCCCCATATAAATTATTTATTCCCACATTAGGGAATCCTCATATTAGGGAAATTTTTAATTCATCCTGTAAATAATGTCTGGATAAGTCTTTTCAGATGTTGCTCAATGATTTGTTTTGTCTCCAGAGCAAGTGGGATAAAATGCTGTCATTAAGCTACAAGGAGCTAAAAAAATTGGTCACAATTCTAGTTAAAGTGTACTGAAGTTTGAAAGTGTTTTAACATGACAGAACCCATCAGTATTATCTGTGCACCTTTCACATGACCTCCATTAGATAAATATATCTTCTCTTAATTAAAATATGAATTCTTAATATGTCTTTTCTTAATGCTACCACACATATCAGACAAATTGAGTATTCCCAAGTTTGCAGTTTAAAATTATTGATTCATATGAAAAAGAATCATGAATTTGAGGTTATAGAGAGGAGTTGCTTACACTAAACCAAAAGCTGGGGAAAGTCTGTTTGCCAAGCCATATAGCAATAGGATGAGGGACAACGGTTTTAAACTAGAGCAGAGGAGGTTCAGGTTCGACATTAAGAAGAAGTTTTTCACCATGAGGTTAGTGAGCAGCTGGATCAGGCTGCCCAGAGAAGTGGTGGAGGCCCAGTCCCTAGAGACATTCAAGGCCAGGCCTTGATCTAGGGTAGGATGTTCCTGCTCACTGCAGGGAGGTTGGACTAGATGGCCTTTGAAGGTCTCCTCCAACCCTATGACTTTATGATTCCATATTGTCCTAGTAGAGTATAAGAGTCTTACATCTTTTATTTTGGGTTATTTTCATGCAGGGGTGCCTCTGAATTGTTCACAGTTAGCCACTGAGCACCAATTCAACCTCTGCACACCAAAAGATGACCATCTTGCTGAGTGGATCAGCTCCAGCAGAGAAAGGCCTTCCTTAGAGAAAGGAACCTTATCACAAAGAGCCAGCAAGATATTTGTTTTCAGGCATTTTGGACCCAAGAAGGGAAAAAAAAGTGGTGAGGCCACAGTAGATGTGGCGGCTCAGGCCTCACTGCTGAAGGAGTGTGAGGAGGAGCCAGCTCCATGGTGGCAGATTGAAACCTGGCACCAACAGCCCCTCCCTCTGTATAGTAGCTGCCTTGTGAAAGCAGCAAGTGGGCAGTGCCTGTTGTCAACGAGGGGAAAGGAACCTTCTAGAATGGAGTTGGAGAATTATTAGTGGTCTCCACTCAGTGGTGGTCTGGGCTCTCCACCTTAGTTGAAATGGATGTGGGAACTCAGATGGAGCTCCCACAGAAACATGAGGCCACCTATGTATGAGGGTGCAGGAGGTGCTGGAGGCTATCACTGGTAATGGGAGTCAACTCTGAGGGCAGCTGCCTGTGCTGTCAGCAAGTTAACGACCTGCTCGCTGTGGTGGCGGAGATTGTATGAAGAGGTGGAAAGGTTGAGAGCATCAGAGTGGCAGAAATAGTCTGGTGGGGCAACACACTATCCTCCTTAGACAGAGACAGAAGCAACCATTAGAGAGGCGAGGATCATGGTGTCCCTGCATCCAGCCCCTGCACAGAGGAAGGCAGAAACCCTACATGGTAGTGAGTGGACAGAAGCCTAGGGTGAGGGCAGTGATGATTTCCCTCCCTGCCTTGCCCACATTGCTGCCTCCAGTTCCTCTGAACAACAGATATGAGGTTCTGATTCAGGAAGGCCCTGCAGCTGTTGCTGAAATACCAGAAAAGTGTTTGCAGAGGAGAAGTGTTCATATTTAAAAGTTAGTGCTGAGAGAGCGATTCAGTGAAATTCTGTACAGGAAACTGGAGATTTGGTCCATTTTGTATGGACACTACCAAAAAGATGCATGAAGAATTACAGTGTTAAATGTAATTTGTTCAAACAATTTAAAAAGTTCCTCTATGAGAATGCTATGATCTAACATAAAATAAATAGGAGAAAATGATTTGCTGTGGAATGTGTAGAAGCTATAAAACAGAATATTTAAAAGCAAAGATATTTTAAATATTAACTAATGTTATGAAATGGTGCCACAATAGCCAAATGATCCAGCCAAACCAGGAAAAAAGTCACCTTCTAATTGAATGAACTGAGAAGCTTTCCTGTGTTTTTGAACTAGTTTTAAAGAGAGAGCTAATTAGAAATAGTTTCATAGTTTTGTTTCTCAGGGCAAATATCAACCTCTCCCTGCATACAATGCTGATAAGTACTGCACAAGTGGTATGAGAATGCATGAATGAACTAATAAGTGTGCAATAACTGTTTTCTCAGAATCCAGACTAGGTGTTTGAATTTGTGTTCATGGTGCTGATTAGCTCTTTTCCTGGCATTTGCGGCCAAATAATGACTAACAATTGAAAACAGTCACTTAAGATAACAATATGAAGCCCTTTCCACAGCTTTGTTTGTTATGGGTTTGTTGGGTTTTTTTTCTTACAAAAACAATTTTAAAATAATGAAGATGATTCCCCACAGTTAAATGCATCAGCAAACTTGTACACCTACTTAATTTTAGCCTAAATGTCGCAACAGATGCTGCTCTTCGAGGCTCAACAGGGAGCAGATTCCACAACCAGAGAGTATAATTGCAGAAAGCTCTAGTTCCTGCTGTCTGAAAGTTACACTTAGGGCATGCTTATAGTCTGTCAGTTTCAGTCTTCAATGGCTGACTGAAGCCTTTGGTAATAAAAGATCAGTCAGGAGTACATCATGATACTTCACAAAATGCTAACAGCTTTGCAGAATTTATAATCTGGTGAGACATATGCCAGCTTTGTACACTGATGAACACTTAAAAAAATGCATAAAGTGCAGGAAACAGAGTATGAGTTTGTAAGAGAAAGTGTCATTTGTCATCACACAAGCAGGATAATACATCTAACCAAAAGTAAAAATTGACAAGCAATGAAAAACATCCCCTTTTCTCCAGCAGCCTTTGCTAGGAACCTGATTGTAGCAAAGAATACCCTTCAGTTAAAAAAGGGATGTCAAATAACATTTTTCTTTCATGGGAGATATGTTTCCAGCATTGCTTCCCTCCATTGGAAGGATGGAGTAAAAGATAACCTGCATTCCTGATCCCCTAAGCATCTTTCCCAGATATCTAAAACGTCTTTTATTCTAAAGGTACCGATTCCATAGTAGAATTCACTGAACTTATACAAAACTTCCAAAATGCTTACACTCACATGTGCCCTAGTAAGAACACTGCTTTTTCTGTTTCAGTCTCTATTTTGCTGTTGGATCTGTTTTCCACTTAGATTTTGAGTTGTGTAGACATCACATTTGAATAATGTCTTACCATAGCAAGCCAAGCTTTAAAATGAAGTGAAGCCTAACCTTTCAGAAGCATCTTCAGATCCTGCCCCTCATTGTCAAATATTTCAACACCAGCTATTGGTTTCTTATTCTCTTCAATGTTTTTTTTTTTTAGTATTCTTTTTCCTTTAGTTTTCCTTCTCACTTCTCCTGCCGTTCTTGTTATCTTGAGTCCAACAGGTTCCCAGCTGTAGGTTCCTTTGTTTCCTCTGTTTCTTGTTTGACTGGTAGCTCTTCTGAATACATTCCAGGATCTCTAAATTGCTCTTATGGTATTCAGTCTCCTTACAATCAATACCTTTCTCATTCAAAACTAAGGTGTTCTCAGTATTGTCTTGAGGGGTTTTTTTTTCTATTGTGACCAAACAGCTAAGTATCCTTTCACCTTACCTGAAGGTCTATAGTCCTACTGTCTATTGTTCCTTTGGTGATTTAATAGACTCAGAACGTTAGAGAAAACAGAGGGAGTATAGCTAGTTGAAGAAAATAACAAACCAGTAAATAACAAACCAGTTTTTTATTTTATAGAACGGTTTGGGTTGGAAGAGACCTTCGGGTTCGTCTAGTTCCAACCCCTCTGCCATAGGGACACCTCCCACTGGATCAGGTTGCTCGGTGCCTCATCCGACCTGGCCCTGAACACCTCCAGGGAGGAAGGGGACATCTACACCCCACATTCTTAGGGCTGAACTCACCCAAACTGCACCAACAGCACCTTGAGCTGAAACACAAAGGAAAAACACAACATTCCTGCTTTCCTGCTAAACATCTGACCTCAAGCAAGCCCTACAAAGCATTAGGACAAGAAATAGGAACATGAAGCCATCTCTCACCCATCCCTCCCCCTGCCTAACCGACTGGGGGGCCAACAGGCCCCCCAGCCTTTCTCCTCCC
>VZTY01007182.1:40427-78873 GCA_013400935.1 Turnix velox
AAAAGGGTTGATGTGGGGCAGAGACAGGTGATGGGGGAAAAAATTGGGTATGTGGAACCTGCCCAGAAGCAAACTGAAGGGGAAATGCAAGGACTTGAGTGTTCACCATGAGGGGGTGAGATACTGGAACAGGTTGCCCAGAGAGGTGGTGGTGGCCCCATCCCTGGAGACATCCAGGGCCAGGCTGGATGAGGCTCTGATCAACCGCGTCTTGTGCAGGATGTCCCTGACTATGGCAGGGAGGTTGGAACTAGATGATCTTTGAGGTCCCTTCCAACCAAAGCCATTCTATTCTATGAAAGAAAAATTCTCATAGATAGTAGTGGACCCAGAAACTCATAGTGAAAATGAGCTCAGAAAAAAACTCGCTGCTGAAACTGGGGACTGTACTCTCTGCATTAAATATAAATAGTGGAGTCAAATGTTCATAAACTCTATCTCTGAATGGCTTTCCAAGGTTCTACAAACTGAGAATCATTCCTTTCACTTAATTTCAAATACAGTAAGTATGAGCACATAGTACTTGCATGTCAGTAGTTCACTGTGATAAGAAATAAAATTCATGCAGAGAACATCCTGCCTCCAATCTGCTTAACAGTGAAGCTTAAGACAGTATTATAAAAAGTCTGTAGAATTATACAGAAATTTATTGCATATAAAATATTTAATTTTAAAATTATAATTAAGTTTTGATTCTATAAAATATTTTTAAAATAATAACAGACTGGCTTTATCACATAAAGATTCCTTAGGATTTTCTCAATGTATTGACTAATATTTAAAATTACTTCAAGTATTTGTACCCTTGTAGTGTCAACTATGTCTATGGAGAAGGTGTTTTTTTGCAGCTGAGGTACTGTGTGGGAAAGTTTCACAGGGAAAGAAAAATGTTACAGGCCTCAATCAGAGAGTGTCATTGCTTTCTATGTGACATACAAGATCAAATGGAAATTTTAATGGTTGTACACTAGATGAAGACTTACAGAAGATGAATAAGGTACAGTTACTCCTGCAGTTCAATCCAGCCATCCCATGGTGTCCCCCCCCTCATATATCCTTACATAATGAAAGGAGTCAACCAGAATTTTTGGCATTTTTTTAATGAAACAGTATCAGTAATTCTTCCTGACTATTTGTGTCAAAGATAGCTGCAAGACCTAAACATGTCACCTTGAGAGCTTATCCTACTGCTGCTGCTGAAAGGAGATATGTACTGATTAAGGTTAAAGATTCTAGATATCAACAGAGAATATTTCTATACAGTCCCTGTAGAGAGTGAGAACAATGTTGATTGTATGATTTGCTTACAAGAGGTTTTGAAGAGGCTGTCTGTTTCTCTTGGAACACAACAAAAATTTGAATCCAATTTTAAGGATGTGAATTTGAAGCAAGAAAAAGTAAGACTGGCCAAATCAGCAACAGAGCACATTTTGCATTTATCTTCACAAGTTTTAGTAAAGCAGCAAGGTGAAATTGCCTTTTAACCATTTGGTTAAAGATCTGTTATTTGCATTACAAGTCTATAGGAGACAAGCAAGAATTTTCCAAACTATTGATAGCCAGTTGATTAGCAATTTCTGTGTATTAATCTCAAATCTGATTTTCTTAAACAAGAAAAAGATGTGTTTTAATATTTCCATATCTAATTGATTGAACTATCAGGACTACCAGTTAGAGAGCTATTATACATTACTACTTGATAGATGAACCTGCTTCTGTATTACAGCATGAAGCATGAGAATGTAGAGAGGATGACATCAGTGCTCAAAGAGTTGTCTATTCATCCTGTATTCATAGTTTGTCAGTAGCCAATTTCATCTTGATCACATACAGGTTTTAACTCATAGAATATTTCCAGTGTTCTCATTATGACCATGGCATCCTGCAGTGTGTCTTATAACTTGCTACCACAGAAGCAATGGAGTAGCATAAACATCCCTTCTGTGTAATTCCATGATCATTGACATAAAATACAGAAATTAAAAGATATGACATGTTTATTACACTAGTTATTTCCCTTTCCAAGATCAGTAGGATTATTATTTGTTGGTAAAATACTACTGTATGAATGGCCTAGGTTAGGCCCAAAATGCTGCTTCCCCCCTCTCAAAAGAGAGAAGAGGAAGGAATAAAGAAACTTATGAGTGTAGAAAAATTCTAAACCACCCTAATAGATAATAAAGTAATAAGTTAAATTAAAAAGATAAAAAAGTATACAATGTATTCAAAACCATATCAAGCTCCTAGGATGATGATCACATCCTCAGCAGACACAGGAAAGGTCCCAGAGTGGGGTCAGCAAGGATCAGGAGCTGGATGCCACATCTGGAGTCAGGAGTGCTCAGACTGGGATCAAAATCAGATCAACAGGTCATTCCCAGATGTCCGCCACTGAAAAAAGCTGGTCCTTTGATCTCTCAGCTTTTATACTGAGCATGGGGCAGATGGGATGGAATACTCCTGTTGGTCAATTTTGGGTTACCTGCCCTGTCTGCTTCTCCTTGCAGATGAGACTTATCTACATCTTTCCACTTCCATAGTGATAAATGAAAATAAGAGCCTCTTACATACCATTCCTTGGCATAATGATGTCTGATAAGTCTGAGAGCAAGCAGTTTCTGAACAAGGTACTACTAATTTCAGAGTTTAGTCAGACAGAAGAGGCCTAGCTGAAAAGTGAAGTTACAAACTAGAAAATTTGCTCTATTTTGCCTCAAACCAGAACAGATTGGTAGCTATTTCTGGAAAATAACTGAACAAACATTTATGACTAAGCAGCAGAAATAAATAAAATTTTATTATACTTTGCTAGAATGGAAACCTCAACTAGTGTTCATGAGAACTAATGTGCAACTTCTATCCAAGTTTTCATTCTAAAATTGTGCTGGTTTTTGTGAATGTTAGTGTTCACACATCTTCCTAAACTGAAAAATGTAACATTTATCAACTTAACTAATCAAAAGGTCTAGCAAAAATTAGGCATTGAATATTCTAGCACCTGAAAAATAATTTCTACCAGCATAATTTTTATTTCATGGAAACTTGTGTTATGTAACCACTGCCTTAACCCAGAATAACAAGGCTTTAAGCCTACATTAACATATAGAATGGGAGTAATTTTCTTTCACTGAGAAAATGTTTGGTTCTTAGCTGATGGTGCATGCAAGTCTAACAAACCTTGTTTCTAGAATGTCATTTGCATCTTTACTGACATAATTGATTATGCTTTTACAAAGCAGGTGTGTAAATGTTCCTTTTCTAATGTAGTTCATGCCCCATGACAAACAGAGAAGGGGTGGAAAAATCAACTTTTGCTAAATGTAAGGGAATTGAACAAATGAGAATTAAAATGCTGTGTTCCTTTTTCACTGGAAGGTTACAAAATTCAGAGAAAAGCAGAAATGGGAGTTTTCAGCATTGCAGTGTGGAATGAGTAGCAAAAGTCAGCAAGCACTTCTTATTGTATCTTAAATCTTGGAGCAAAGTCATACTTGTGTATAAACACTATATTGAACTGAAAGGTATAGTTATGTACATATATTTACATAGAATGAATAATTAAAAATTAATATCTTGCACTAATTCATGTGAAAAATTACTGATCGATGAGCTAAGGATAACAGAAATTGAAGTGACAGCAATCTGGAATCACACACCTGCATCATCAACTGCTGGTCAACGTGACTTTATTTCTGAACTGTCTTAGTGCTATGTCATGGTAGTATTTTCAGCATTAGAGTTTAAAGGAGATTGCCATGTTCCTTTGGTTCCTTTTCCTCTCTACAAGGAGAAGGGTTTGCCCTCCAGATTTTCAGTTTCTTACATGGATAATGAAGAAAATTCTTCCCATACCACATACCTTCACACATCCCTTGTGATAGTCAAGGAGGTAAGACTGAAGAAATGAAACTTGGTCTCTGAATTCAAGAATGTATTTGAGTAGAGTATCTATTAATAGATGATGCTGCATCTGTCACCAGCTGGGAAACTTCTGCAACAACAATAGACATCTACTAAAGACAGTCTGAGAAAAAGACTGAAGATGCAGTAAAAAGGGACTTTTCTGCAGGTGATAATTTTCTTTTTGTGGGCACTCTGTGACTTTCTATAATATTTTGAGAGCATTTTATTTTCTGAGCGATGCAATTATTAAAGTTTAGTGTTACTAAGGAAGCCTCCTAGAACATTTCTTCCCTGAGTTCCACAGAAAATCCCAAGGTGCAAAGAAAGTAGTGAAATCTACATAGGAGACTCTCAAAGTTTGACTTTTTCTAGAATCTGATTTATTTTCTTGCATTTTGAGCTTCTTCGCTTGCAATGAAAAGTAAAAAAAAATTTTCTCCTTAACGTTCAGGAGTATGTCTTGCATCCCATCATGTCTCAGAATGTTCTCTACTGTAAAAATTGTATCTCCTCTGACTTTGTCCTTATTTTGTTGCATAAATTACTCAGTTTTGATGTGTCCTGTAAGTCAGACATGAAAAAATCCCACACATTTCAGAGATGAAAAATGTGAGAAGGAAGTTCTCTATTTTTCTGGTATCTATTCAAATAAAAGCTACTGCAGAAGCTGATTAAATACACGATTCCATTATGAAGTACATACTTTGGAATGAATTAAGTCTGCACTAAAGCTAGAATGCTCTAGGGGCTTGCAGCTCAAAGAAGGAAAATTAGCCCTGTCTGGATGTGAAAAAATAGTTACAATTACCATTAGCAAACCAGCTCAAAGGAGACTACCTAAGGTGGATAATCTCATATGTTTCTCATATGTATATGCCTGTCAAAAAGATATCTTTGCTTCCTTATCACATGTCATTTTTTTTATATAATCAATTCAACCAGCATAGCTCATTCAATATGCAACATTTTTAATTTACCTATTTAAAGTAAAATAACAGTGGAAAACAGATTTCTCTTCAACTATCAAGGGACTGCAACGCGAAGAATATTGTTTTAGTGATACGGCAGATGTCTCTTTAAGTAATCTCTCCTCTACTTATGCTCCTTTAGCTGGTGGTCAGGAGACCAGAAAATATCAATTTAGGAAAACATAAAAAAATGGGATTTATTTTACCTTTAGTTGGAACACATGCACGTGAAATTCTACAGTACAGTAAATGCATTAAGATTTTGCAAATATCTGCTTGTTGCTGCTGCAGATTTCCTGTCCTTGTCTCCATTTTGTCATCTGGCATGTCTCAAACTACCACCATCCTCAGTACTCTTAGTCCACACTATTTGAGGGCAGACTTGTAAATTATGTATACCAGGCTTATTAGTAGACCTTTCCTAGACAAATCTCTTCTTTTCTCATCCCCTCCTTCACTCACTTGCACCCCTCTTCCCCCAGCAATTAGGCAATTTCTTGCCTGCATTCTTTATGCCTCTGCTTTGAAAGTGAATATTAACAAGCATATCATCCAGAAAAGGAAGGTCAAAGAAAGCCTACCCCTCCTGAAAACCAGAGTGGATAAATTGTCAATAATGAATGAGGAAAATTGTTAGGTATTCAACAACTACTTTGCCTGTCTTCACTGCCAAGATCTTCCTGAACTCTTTCAAGTGGATGGACTTTAAGACAAGGACCTAGTTGAAAAATCCTTTATTTTGTACAATATAAGGTTTGTGACCACCTGAGGGATCTGAACATGCAAAAATGTATGCAGTTTAATGAGATGCATTTCTGAAAGTGGCTGATGTTAGTTGCCTAGACACTCCATGATAACTGAGAAGTCATGTCAGTCAGGAGATGTCCCTGGTATGGGGAAAAAGGGAAATATTGCACGTACTTCTTCAAAGGACAGGAAAGAGAACTCTAGGAACTATTAACCTGTCAAGCACCTCTGTTCTGGGTAAGTTTACGGAACAGATCCTCCTGAAAGCTATGCTAACACACATGAAGGGCAGGGAGGTGATTTGAAACTATCAGCATGGCTTCACAAGGGCAAGTTGTGCCTGATCAACTTTGTGGCCTTCTATGGGGGAGATGATAGTTTGATGGGTGGACTATTTTGTGGATAAGGAATTGATTGGATCAATTAAAAAGATAGAGTAGATTACAGAGTTAATGAAAATATTACAGAATAAACAAAGTAATACAAGGATACAAGAAGTATTCTCTTTATGTTGTTCCTTTTTCTCTCTATCATTTGAATTTCCACCCAGAAGCTTGAGGGTGTTATTTCTCTGCTTTCTCTCTCTTATCTTCTAAAATTAAATAGCCAAGAATAAAGAGATTTTCTCTTGTTTATAAATATTTACAATTACATTGCTTGTAAATGAAGTGGTATGTCTTTTAGAACTGGTTTCAGGTAGAGTCTCTTTTTTTCATGGATTTTGGAAGTAAAAAGAATGCTGAAAATGGGAAAAATTGAAATGGCATTTTTAAATCAAAATTGTCCTGATATTATATATCTGAAGAGTGATCCTTATTTGGCAAAGGTAGTTTATGTTTTGGTTTGGGTTTATCAGCTTTACCAGACTTCTTTAATATCTCCAATTTTATTGCACGTTAGATGAACTCATTAAAAAGTACATGACATCATATCAAAAGCCAGCAGATTTACAGTTACTGACTGAAGGCAAATGATATAAGATACAGGGTGAGAAAAGCCTTTAATTAAAAAAAAGTAATAAACCTGACCAAACAAAATGATCTATTCTTGAATATCTTGTTTGAAGTTCAAGAGGTCAGGTTGTTTGACTCTGGTGTAGGTAAAGTTGCATGCCTTGCCTTGGTCAGGGTAATGATTTTGGTTCTGAATTCCAGATTCGAGAACAAAGCTTCCTTCAAATAGAAAGGAGCCTCTTCAGAGGAGGACTGGTTCTAGTTCTGAATCACTACAGAACATGAATTTCTTTTTAAAAACCCTCCTTTACTGTTATTTTGTTTAATACTCAAGAAGATGTAGTGAAGTCTATTTAGCTCTTCCAGCTACTTGTGATAGCTTGCATCGGATATGATTGGCAATCAAAGTGTGCAAGACAGGTAATAATGTAGAACATTGATATTTCTGTCCCTGATTGTTCAGGGCTTTCAATCAGCTGCCTAATGAAATCTGATAACTGTTGATACGATGAAGATGGGAAGTGCAAATTTTTAAACAGCCGTGCCTATGTTTTGCTGACATTTAGTGTGTAGTTATTAATTCTCACTGTAGATGTGTGCCAATCTTGCCTTGTATTAGGTTCTTTTCTTCTGTACATAGGTTTTCACAGGCAGTACACTTGTGTTAAATTTCCTCTGATAGACATATCGTTGCATATCTTGGTTTTCCCTAGGCAGTCTTCTTTCCAATAACAGCTGTGAAAGGATTTAGAATTCTAGCTACATCTAAGGATCTGAATGTTTCTTTCTTCAAGATGAAGATATTGAAGCTGCTCTTGGAATTTCCATCTGCTTTCCATCTACTTCAATTTCTGACAGTAGAGTGGAAAGCATTAATCTTTTAAATTGTTTTATCTGTGCATATACTTCTGAAGCTGTGAAAATGAGATTTCCGGGATGCTGGGAATTGCTTTTACTATTTTCTGTGGCAGAGAGTGCAAATTTTCATTCAAATAGATTTAACTATTATGCAGATTTATACTGCCTGCATGCTTGAACATGTGATAGAGCGCAAAAAATTTATAGTTGGCATGTAATCAACTCAGATTACTGACAAGCAATCTTTTAAGTCTTCTTAGAAGATGAAATGGGGATTCACTTACCTGTAAGGACATCCTCCCTTTGTAAAGAGAAAATCAATGCACAAACCAAAGTTAAGAGTACACTTCATGCAGCTTATTAAATAATACTTATTAAAAGTAGGTAGAATAGATAACTCTATCAAAATTCCTGATAAGTGCACATTTAACACCACCCTCAGAGTAAAGAACTTCTTTCTTATCTCCAGTCTAAATCTACCCTCTTCCAACTTGCGTCTATAGCTCTAGTTGGTACAGAAGTTCATGGAAATGTCATTTCATACAAAATAGATATTTTTTTATATGCTACAATGAAAAGGTTATTTTGCTATCCACTCAAAAATACATGAAGTGCATGGAGATATATTTTTTCTTATACTCTGATGAGTATAATTTCAGAAATATATGAAATTTCTCAAACTGAAACTAGGTTATACAATTGTTATTTCTTTCTCTCTTTCTCATAAAATGCTAGAAAATTGAGGTGATTGAAAATTTGTCACTCAGTTGCCATTAAGCCTTCTACAAAATTGGACATGTAGTCAGCAATCGCATAATTTAAACATTTTATATGCACATTATCATACATCTTTACTGGGAATAAAGCCTTTTGATGCAATATTTTCAACCTCCACAAAGTTCAAATGCTCAGTATCTAGAGCATTTTTCCTAAAACCATGAAAGCAGGGTAAGGATGATTTGCAAAGGCATGTAGCAATAAGATGAGGTGTAGTGGTTTGAAACTGGAGCAGGGAAGGTTTAGATTAGACTACAGGAAGATGTTCTTGACCATGAGGGTGATGAGGGTGAACTGGTTGCTTAGAGAGGTGGTGCTGCCCCTGTCTCTGGAGACATTCAAGGCTAGGCTTGGTGAGGCTCTGAGTGACATTATCTAGTGCAAGATGTCCCTGCTCACTGCAGGGAGTTTAGACTAGCTGGCCTTTGAAGGTCCCTTACAACTCAACATATTCTAAGATTCTATGATTCTATGACATATAACAGCATCTGTGATAAAGAGGCATGGAAAGAGAAATGGAAAAAGGAATGGAAATACATGGTTTGAGGAATCATAAGCTTTCCTTACACACCAGTTTATAATTTTAAATAATTTGAAATTACTTGAATGATACCTTTAAGTTCACATATATCACCAAACTCCCCTGCTACAGTAAATTTGCACACATCGGCTGAGATCAGCTGAGAAAATACAGGGTAGAATGTTACCTCACCTTTTTCTTTCTAAATATGTTCCGACTCGTATCTGTCACTTCTTAATATAGTCTAAAAATGTTATCTCAGAAATAGATACAGAAGAGGCTAAACACACTTGACAGAGAAAGAGTTCTTCACAAATTCATTGGTCAGAACTATGACTTTCTGTAAAAATCCAGTCTTTTTTCTGCATATTTGATTTCTTTCTCTGAAGTCTAACAGTTAAGAAAATTTTCAAGTCAATTGGAAACATCACCTCTTTTTTTATTTTCCAGCCCATCAAAAGAATTCTAGGCTTCTTCTCTTGACCTTTCTACTCTGCTATCCAGAAATATTCTAATGAATAAAACATTGCTACATGTCCTTGCAAGACTGATGTAAATAAGTGGACTAGTAATCTGGTCCAAAATATTTCAGTATTTGTTTCTAATTGGAAAATATTAATTTGTCAAAACCTAACCTCTGTTGTTGAACATGGACTTTTTTGTGAACCTTTTTTTCAAGGTTTTTTTTTTTTTGTATTCAAGATGAAATATACTGTCTGGACAAAAAAGAAAAAGCTCCACATCTTTTTTCTTTTTCTATCCATTCTGCTACTCAGAACAATGTGATAAATCCAAGTTTAAATATTTTCTTGATTCACACACCAATTGGAACTCTAATATCTAATTTCCATGGTAAATGCCTCAGAAACTTAAAAACAGAATAATTCTCTTGATCCATTCTGACATATAGAATGAATGGATTGAGATGAGAGAATGACATTGTAACTACATGCATTGGAATCACATCAATTTGAAATGGTCTTATCCATTTTTAGCAAGTACATTAGCTAAAAACCCATGTTGAGAAAAAGCAAGCTTGAGTTGTTCCTCTCTACCATTTTGAAAAGTGTCACAAATGACTTTTTCCTTCTTGTGTGGTAAAAATTATTTTACTAATTGTTAAAATTTTTTTTAGAACATGAACCTACATTACATTACATTCGTTTCCACGTTATGGCTTTCGGTGTAGTTCTTGGCACAATATAGGTGATGCATAATCGTATTTACTAGTACAGATAAGGCAAACACTATCAATCAAGAAAATTTTGAACATTTCAAATAATTCCAGAAGAATGGAATTTCATTAAAATTTCCTAGTAGCTTTTGGCTGATAGAAGTTTTCCTTCAAAAATATTAATACAATTTAAAGGAAATGCATCTTCATCTTGCTTTTATCAGAAACTGGCTGGTTTAGAATATGAAGCACCTATGAGTGTGGGTAGGATCAGATATTTATGCATCACAATTCTCTTTCAGGATCTGATAGAGCTATTTGATTGTAGGTCAATCCTTTTCTCACTGAAAACAATGAAAGCTTGGTTGCTGTTGCTGAGATAAACAAGTACACTCTGCATGTCCACATATTCACACATTATGAAATTTCCCCATTATCATTTATGTAAGAAATATAACAACAATCGATGTGAAACAGATAAAAAGCAAAGCAATTTAATATTAATAAGAAAGAAAAACTGTTTTGAGAACTTGTATATTGCCTTTACCTATGTTCTTATATTTTATTTTCTTATAGAAGTCTCAAGCAGTATTATTAAAGGATGATGCGCAAAAGTTTCCATAGAATTTAATGGTGAAAAAACACTTGTGGTATCCCCAGCTTTTACAGATGTGAAATAGGCACCTTCCAACCACTGCAAAAATCTAGATTTTTTATCCTATTAGTCTGTATTTTTTGAGTTAAAAAACAGACACTATATGCCTGGTCAAAGATTAAAAATTCTGGTCACATTTTCATGGTACCACCTGCATGCGCAATGGAGTGATGCCAACATCTAGGGAACGTAATGAAATATTTTTTAATCCTAGAAGATAATGAATTATAATTTAATCTTAGATAAGTGCACATAGGATATTTATAAATCATAGTATTCAGCTAAAACAGTTCCAACATACAATTTCAGGACTGTTTTCTGAAAAAGCTGAGTGATTCCAAAACATTCTGAATGGCATAACAGCTTTTATTTGAACCAATATATCAGTTTATAAGGATGAGAAAGGGTAGAGTGAACACTGCTTTTTAGCTGCTCTGAGCATTCTGGTTTTTTCCTTTAATCTGACTCACATCAAGCACTTTGTCTTTTAATTTGGTATGAGGAGCAGTGAATCATGAAAAGCACAGTACCCTTCACTGACATTTCAGAGATGACAGCTCTATTCTCTGTGCACAAGCAGATTCCTTTCCACTAATAAAATCTTGCTTCTTACCTTAGTCATAGTTTTTAAAAAGGATGCTCAGGAATGAATTTGAGTGATCTGGGGACTTCACTACAACTTTGAGATAGAGTCAGCCAACACCTGAATTAATTATTTGTTGCTTGATTTTCACAGCTCTCCTCCACAGGTATAATATATGTCTGAGTTATGACTGTATTTTGTGAAGTTTAACAGGAATCCAAATGTGCTATCATGTAACTAACAGTGATGTCAGTGTAAGGGAGGACTAAGTATATTGGGTGGTTTGCCATTTAGCTTGGTTTCACTCTTACAGCCTGACCTGGATAATACGTTATCACACAGGTTTACTTTGTTTCAATTATTCTGAGGAACACATAGTTCTCCAAGCATTGACACTGAGAAATTGCAATTATTATTAACTTGGACTTGGATATATTTCATTACAGTGATATTTATTTGTCTCTCTAGAACTGCTATATATAGCTGTCATCTTCCACTCAGAACACAACAATTTTTAAAGAACTTGTGCACATTACTGAAATCACATTGCAATAACTCTAATAAATGGCACCTGTGGACTCTTCTCTGCTTTATTTATATACTGTATCACAGGTTATTAACAGAAAATAACCCACTGAGATACAACATTCTTGCTTACTGTGAGATACTGTTGGTGACAGCAGGAATATAAAACATAAAATCATCAGGGAACACAGAACTAATAAAAAGACAAGGGTCTATAAAGCAGAAAAAAAACTCAAAGCCAACTGTGAAGGCAAAAATAAAATGAAATAAACTTCCATCATAAAACAATCCAAATCTTCAATATATTTACAGGTACCAGGGAGCACAGATACCCACAGAGTTTGAATATTTATGAGTTTTGGGAAATCTGTGAGTTACTGAGAATCAAAACTTTATCAGCAGAACATATCTCTCTAAAAAGCTGGTTTTGTCCATTTCATTATAGCAAAGTCAATATTGTACAATATTGTCAGGAAGAATGAAGTAGAGAATCACCTGTGTTATTTTTTCAGCTGAAGGGTATCATGGTTGTTACGAACAGCTTCAGTTTATGCATCATCTTTCCCATTACCCCTCCTACTGAGCACAGATATCTAATTTATTCACTGATTTATGGGTTAAAAGTCATTGTCCATAGCCATTGCAGTGAAAGTGATATATAGCCCACATACCATGTTCATCCCTTGTGACAGTTTCCAAGGAGAGTATCAGCTTTCTTGATGGTTTTGAGGAAAATCTTCTATTTTTTACTAAAATATCCTGGGCAATAATCCTTTGTCTTGTTTCCTGCACCCCCATATGCAACCAATCTATTCAAGGCTGAATAGAAGCCTTGAAGTTAGTATTCACATTCTAAGCAGTAGATATTAAGATTTCTAGTGTCATATTCCTTTCCACTCTACCAAATACCCTACTGTGTTCAGCAGATCATAGAAATTAAATGATCTGATCCAAAGCAGTTATTGCTTGCCTTTGCCTGGGGATAGCGTTAATATGCCATATAACCAACAGTTATCCAATTGTTAATCCAATATATATTAGTCTGAATGCAAAATTATGCATTTTATTATCAGTAATAACAAATTTGCATGAAAAAGTAACAGTGAAAACATAGTTTTGCTGTTTTGTCTTAAGCAGCGATATACAAATTGAACTCTAATTGCCAAATCAGAAGTTGCCACTTACTTTGTAATATAAAGTTATTGTAATTTATAATAAGCATTTTTGCTTAGCTCGTATGTATCTGATGCATTAAAAACAAACTCAAAAAAGCATTTACAAAGAGGTACAATGTTCCCTGGAGACAAAACATCTCATTTTCAATTCAGTTGGCAAGAATACTAATTGCATTATCACACATTCAGCAGCATTCAACAAAGTTATTTATTCATTCATGGTTAAAACCCAGGCTGGGAGGTCACTGCCAATAAGCACTACACTACCTTGAGAATCTCAGATGATGGTTTACAAAGAAAATTAGATGTAGAGCTGCTTGAAAAAAATCCACCACAAAGAAGCAAAACCTTTGAAATTCACTTCTTTGCTATATTTGTGGCTGAGTGAAAAAATGTAGTTGTCTCCATGAACAACACTAGACAATAAGTACCAAAGCTTTCATGAGTATGAAATAGAAAGGGAGAAAGAAGAAAAAAGTGTAAAATACACAGTCTGACCTGCAAATTACAATATATGAATTGTAAAGTTTTCAGAGGAGCCAGTAGTATAACAAGCCAAACAAGAAACCTCATCCCACAATCTGATTCACTATCAGCTAGTAGCATTCAGAGGCAAATCAATTAAATACCACTAGAGTTTTCAGTATTTCCTCTTTTTTTCATTACATCTGGCATTAAAGGCAAAATCTTTTATGTCATAGAGTGAGCAACTGGGAAACCAAGAAGGAAAAACAAGCAAAAGTAGGACATGTGATATGTATTGTCTGTTCTGAGGCAACAAAGAGTTAGTTTAAAGAGAAGTCATGCAAATAACAGTAGTATGGAAATACTTGAACTCAGTTCAGACAAACTGGCTTGGATATGAATAACGTCACAGACCTCAGCAGAGATCACTCTGTCTCCAGGGATGGGGCACCTACCACCTCCCTGGGCAACCTATTCCAGTGTTTCACCAACCTCACTGTAAAAATAAGTTGTAATGAGGTCTTCCCTGAGCCTTCCCTTCCCTAGACTGACCAACCTCAACTTTCTTAGTCTTTCATTACAGGAGTGGTGTTCCATCCACCTGATCATCTTTGTGAAAACTCTGTTGTCACACTTTGAGACATTTAAATGTTAGCATTAAAGAGATGGCATGAGGTTGTTATTACTAACAGACATATCAATTTTAATAGTTCTTTGTGACTCATTGCGTTGAGGTGAAGGATGATGCTCTTGAATTAATCTGATTCCTTCTTTACTTTTTTTTGCAAAATCCTCTGCAAGTTAGTCAGATACTACTGCACCGCTGATATCATCATATTGAGGGTTTGTTCTTCTGGTGATTCAGTCACTCATAGGAATACCATAAACACCAAAGAATGTAGTTTCTAGCAAGTAATTCTTCTGATGGGCTCAGCAGGAGCATTTCTAACTAGAGTTAGAATCCATTCTTACTTCAGAAAATTCTAGAAATTCCAGTTAAACGTTCCCATTAAGGATATCTGTGTTTGGACCATAATATTCATGCCTTTTGACATCATAAAGAACCATAAGATAAGGTGACCATGTAAAACTGACAAAGTTTAGCAAAGAATATCTAAATAGCATTCAAAACTATTTCCTGATTATGATTATAACTTTTCAAAAATTATAAATTCTTTATATTGACTTAGAATTACTGGGAAGAATATCACATCTTTACCATGTAATTTGCTAAATTCTAAAGTCACTAATTTATATCACTATTATAATTACCATTTTTCCTTTTCTTTCTCTAATACCGTTTTTCCTTTTAGACTACAAAGTAGTTTATCATCAGAAAAACTCTCTTCCAGACAGATATTTTGAAAATTCCATAAAAGTGGATCCTTACCTTCTTTCCAAAGAAAAAAAAACAGTGAACAAACAAACAAAAAAAACCACAGAAAGCACAACAAAGGAGACTTTTCATGCTTTGATAGCATTTTGGCAATTCCTTTCAATTTTAAATTTCTGCTTCCCCAAGGGATACAGTAAAACAGTATACAGTAATGACCTCATCAAAAATTCCTCAGAAACTTCTCCAGCATGACTGAATCCTTGTGCTTAAATATAGTCAAATATCTCTTTCATGCACGACACTATCTTAAAGTTCATTTTCTAGTGGTTATCTCAATGATATTTTGTTTCTTCTTATTGTCACTGATTGTGACTGTCTAATGAATTGTGACTTAAGACTTTCCTTTTTTTTTCCCCCTCCATTTAAATTATGTGAACGTGAATTTAGCTAGATAAAATTTAACATCGTTCAGACTCATATCTTCTACCAAGCAATTCAGATTGGTCAATTTAGTGGAATTGCACCTATTGTTATTCATTCTTTCAGTGCTGGAAGCATTCCTGAGGCTCAGTAACTACAGCCACCAGGAGTCTGGACCTGGGTATTAATTTAATTCAATTGACCTATGTAGTATCTCTGCAACTATCCGAACTGCTGGACAGAATGCAAATACATTTTTCAGTTTTTGAGTCATGGATTCAGATTTTTCTCTCTGCTCTCTCCCAGCATGTGATCATAACTTAGCAATATTCTTCTTTTCTTACTGTGTTAGTGACTTCATCTCTCAGCATTGGTTCAGTCTAACTTGACCAACAATGGTAGGATCTTAAAGCAATTTTTTAGCATTCTTTAAATACTATCTTTCATTATCTTCATGGCAATGCAGTATAACCTATGTACACTATGCAGTAAAGATTTTATTTTTCAAGCAGACCACCATGGGGGTACTGTATCTTCATAACTGGAGAAAAGTCCATTAAACAGTCCTCAAAATAAGCGCTGTGTTTTGGCCTTGTTGTATGTTATTAGTAATACTGTCCTCAACAGAGATGAGCAAAAGGTGAATATATTTCAGAGGGCTTTTTTTGTGGAGTGATCTTTTGTCAATGTAATAGTAGCAGAATCAAATTTATGGACTATGTCTACAGTGTGGTAAAACATCACGCTGTATGTGGTAAAGTGAAATTGCTTTCAGAGGAGAATGCAGAATAAAGTATCCTGCAAAATCAAAGTGTGGAATCTATCTATCTATCTATCTATCTATCTATCTATCTATCTATCTATCTATCTATCTATCTATCTCTCTACCCATGTCTTGACTTTCTGCAAGACATAAAAGTTCTGAGATCTGTGCTGAGCCTTACTCCAACTCATGCTACTACAGATCACCTCCATCCTTCAGTGCACACAGTACTCTTTTCATTAACTCCTGTTTTCCCAAGTTACTACTTAAGCAGTCATTTCAACTCACAGTGGTGTAAGACCTTTAGCTTAAACCCTACAAAGCTCTGTTTCCACTTGTGCAAAACAGGAATAAGGATTCTTCACAGATGATGTAGTTTTTACTCTTCTCTCAACTACAGAGACAGCATAATGAATTTATAACTGTAGAATGAAACCTTATATTATTTCAATATCTGCATCTGTCCAGTAAAAAGACTATTACAGAAAAGAAAAATATTTCAGCTTCACTGCATCTATAAATCTCTTATCTGTTTCCATGCTTCAGTTAGATTCTTCTGTGACAATAAGCAGTAAACATCAGCTACAGAACCCTTATTAATTTCTCACTTCAACACCATTTTCTCTGGGGTTTTAGCCCCTTGATTTTGGTTGGGTTTGGGTTTGTTATTTAAAAAAGAAAAAAACTTTATCTAAATTTAGTTTAATTTACTTTCATTGGCACGTTGTTATTATTTTACTTTCTTTTTATTCTTTTTTTTTTTATAATGGTGCAACAAACCTGATGCGGACTCAATGTACTCCTTCCCCAAGTGGTACTTATGCCCCCTTTCACCAACAGGAGAGCTTTAGAGTTAAGAGACTTACCAAATTGTGTAAAAATAAGTTACCAGAAACATAGAAAAAAATTTAAAATTGTGAGAATATAATGCTTTGCCCTAAAAAAAAGCCCTGAACTAACAAACACTCATGAGCTAGTAAATTTATAGTTCTATAAAGATTAGAAAGCACAACTTAAGAATGTGCACAAAACACACACACTTTCAGACACACAGACACACATACACACAAAAAAAGAACATTTGTGTATAGAAACCTTGTCCTTTCTAACTGAGGCCTTTTGAAATTACTCAGTTCACAGCTAGGAAATAATTCCATACAGAGCACACTTGATTAATGGGGCCAGCTCACATTAGTCACAGTTCTTTCAAGAAAAACTTCGATACAGGCCATCTGTCTGAGTTTAGTCAAAGTATATGCAAACACAAGCTGGAGCATTAAGCCAAGTATCCAGAGAGAGATAAAGAACACAAAAACAGGCTGTGCTCTAACTCAGTTCCTCTAATCCACTAAAAAGTGATTTGGCATCAAATATAAGTAAAACCAGGGCAGCTTGTCCTCCACTGCTTTTCAGATAAAACCTAAATTCAGATCCTGGACTGTGCTTCCACATATTTAATAAAATGTACCAATTATTACTTCTTTTTTTTTTTTTTTTGGTACAATATTGAATGTGTGCAGTCCCTGTTAAGACAGCTGTGAACTCTTACATGCTGCACAGAAGGAATGTTCTTGTGAAATAACTCCCTGATAACCCAGTCAAGAAGACCGCTCTCTCTGTAGCCCTCTCTCTTCCTTATTATACTTGAGGAAGTTGCTATCCTTGAATAAGGCTCCATATTCTCTTCAGCATTGCTTCAAGTGTTGTGGCCTCTCAGTTCAGTTATTTGTTGCATTCGTAGCTCACCTTGCTATAACTGTGGTGAAATATTTAATTTTCTTTTTCTCTACAGACAAAAAGGAAAGACTCCAGCAGTCTCCAGTTTGCTTTAAACCCTGTGGTCACTCTGCTTTGCTGTAGAATTTTAGAAAAGGTATGCCATGCACAGTAGCTTGTGGAGAGTGGGAAGGGAAAAGGAATGGAGAACTTTTTATTTAGACTGGATTCTGTGACATTCTGTGGTGGACCCTCTGTAAGACGGGCTTACAGAAATGCATACCCTGAGTCAACAGTGCATGTGTAGATATCCAGAAGATCAACAAGCCAAAAACAGTGGAGCTTACAGTTTTTGATATAAAACAGGTAGAATGTTGCAAGTGACCCCAAAGGCACCCTCACAGCTGAGAATTTGGTACTGACACCATCTGTTTCCTAAGTACAAATGCAGACAGTAAACATAGGTTGTGTTTTTCCTCTTCTGTTTGCTGTTCTGGAAGCAGCTTATGTCTTTTCAGATGGAATTATTCTGAGTATTCCCATCAAAACACCTCTGTAATTAGGCAATTTTTGAATAATATATTAAGTGTCCAGTTTTGGAATGCAATTTGTGGTTGCACATAAGCACTATAAAGGCATTCTTCTGTCTCAAACTGTTTAACTATTGAAATCAAGCTCAAAATCTTTCCATGAATATGTGGAATTTCTGATTAGTATAAATAATAGTTTAGAAAACAAATATGAAAATAGTGTGAGTGCACTGTTAAGATTTTTTCAAGTAAACTTTGATGATTACTCCCATATGGACTGTTTCTGTTTCACATGATCATAGTTTGCTGTGGAAATGCTTCTTTTTCTCCCCCTGCCTTCCAGCTGCTAGTGCCTGCACTGAAATGAGCTAGCTGCTTGGTTGTCATTCTTGACATTTTTTTTTTTTCTATTAAAACCCAACACCTTAAATTTCTTTTAGGATGCATTTGCTATGTGGGACAGCTGGTGGAACAAAAGGGAAAATTGGTTGGAAGCAAAGACTGTCTTAGAAATGGGCTAAAGAATTACATATTAGCATGAGATTTCCCAATGTTTTCAAAGTATTATCTCATCAAAAGTGCATAGCAATAATAAACTTGAAGGGACAGAAAAAAACAAAAAAGCAAAAGCTATTCAAGCAACAGCTGTGCCTTGGGTAGCCAGAAGGATTTAGAGATTCAACAAAATCTGTAAAGGTTACAAATCCTTTAAACAAATGGTGGGTATACCTTGTCAACTGTATTAATAACTCCTCCTTTTTCTGGTTGATTCTTCCACTCATAAGTTAAATATTTTTTGATATGAATTGCATCTTAGCCATATTAAACATCATGTATTACTATATTCTTTCAATTTTCCTTTATTTATTTTCTTTCTTTCTTCCTTTCNATAAGTTAAATATTTTTTGATATGAATTGCATCTTGTATTACTATATTCTTTCAATTTTCCTTTATTTATTTTCTTTCTTTCTTCCTTTCTTTCTTTCTTTCTTTCTTTCTTTCTCTCTCTCTCTCTCTCTGGCATTAACTCCTCTTCTCTGGCATTAACTCCTCTTCTCTGGCATTAACTTCTCTCCTCTGGCATTAACTACTCTTTCCAAGGAGGACCACAAGGGACAAAATTGCTGAACTTGAGACAATTGGTTAGAACAAGATATTTAATTAAATATTTATCCAACACTATTAATAACACTGGAAATGCACTGATTCAGAAGGGAGATTTTATTTAGATACCACTGCACTATCTCAGACAAAAAAGTAGTTTTAAAACCTCCACTGTGTTTCAGAAGCATGTAAATACCTTCTGGCTAAGAATACAGAGAGGTCAGTGCAGACACTTGTTTCTGAACTATACCAAGAAGAGAATATTAAATACAATCCCTGCTGCTAGAGTGAACTGTACTCCACTGTGCTCATGATACCCTTCTTAACAAGGAACAGCGATAGTTTTGATTTTCTCCTCCTCTCCCCCACACCCTGTTAAATCCTATATGCACATATACAGTCATTTATCAATCCTAATCCCCATCTCGGTGAATTTACTGAACTCCTCTGGCAGCTGCTTTCCCAAGACTGAGTCTACAATGTATTCAGATAAGAATGGTTCAGAGAGTTCAGGTAGTCTCATATATTCCCTGCAAAGCTGTAAATCATGTTCCTTGATAACAGTCAGAATCAAAGTATGCTTTGCCTTATTAAGATTTCATGTGTGACAAGACAGACCTTGATACTGTACAATAGAAAAAGTACAGGCTATTTGCACCTACTGAGAGCTATTACTTTGTCATCTCACTTGTCTGAATGACTTTGGGCAGAAGCATAAATGACAGCATCATATTTCAGGCATTGCCATAGGACCCTTGGTGGTCTCCAGCACTCTTCAGCCTTTGAGTCATCTTATATGACTCATACAGTCAGCAAAGCTTAGAATCACCTTCAGGCTCTCAATAATTCTTTGCATTGTTCAGTATAAATATCTTGATAATTAGACAGAAATTTATGTAATTATGTGACAGGACAAGATCTCCTAATGATCTCTCTCTTCTTAATCTGTACCCTTCTTAATCTTTTGTGCCCTTTTATACTGACACTCTGCAAATCCATGTCTACTTGTTGTGTAATAACGTCATTCAGGAATTGTACTAAGTAAAACATTTTTGCCTTAAAAGCATGTAGAAGTATTTAAAATATTTTATTTTACTAACTATTTTCTACTAACAAGGACAGTTAGAACATCTTATTTTTATTCCACTCAAAGGTCTTGACAAAATTCTACTGTACTTTCAGTTACATAAAATCAGGGTCTAATAGATAAACTTACAAAAGAATAATATTCTAAGACCTATACAGCCAGCTTTCTATATTACTGTATTTGGTTTATCTGGCAGGGTTTTGCAAGTGGAGTGGCCTCTATGAGAAGAGACTAACATCTGGACCCATCACTGGCCTAAGCTCAGCCCATGAGTGATGCTGGTATTGATTAAAATATGCTGTACAACAGCTTGTGAGAGAGAGGGGTGAGAAAAATAAGAGAAAAACAGCCCTGCAGACACCCATTTTGGTGAGGAAGGAAGGGGGAGCTTCAAGTACTGGAGGAGATTCACCTGTTGCCTACAGAGAAGACCATGCTGAAGCAAGTTGTCTCCCATGGAGAAAGGAACTTCCTGCAGAGAGTCCAGGCTGGAGTCAGTTACAGACAGGATTTTCAGCCCATGGAGAGGATTCCATGCAGGAGCAAGTTTAAGTCTCTCTACGAACAGTCTTTTCCTGAAGGAATGTAGCCCATGGAAAGGACCCATGCTGAAGCAGAGAAAATATGTGAGGAAGAAGGAATGAAAGCAATGCTCAGAGTGGAGAGAAAGTAGAAGAGTCAAGAACAAAGTAACAAAACAGCTTTTGTTTGTTGAGTAGTGCCTGTTAGGCCTTTATCTTATAAGAGAGATGTAGGAAAATTAGATGAGATAAGAAACCAAGAGGGTAGTCAAAATTTGTTTCTGTTTTACTAATTTTATTTCCATACTTACAGAATTAGGCAAGCTAAAATCAGCAGAGAAAGCTTACCATAGCTATTCTGAAGTAGAAATTACAAAAATGAGAAATTTGTCTACAGAAAAATCTCCATTTAAGCTAAATAGATCTAAGCAAGAAAATCAAAGTCTGTGCTACCATCAAGAGTACTCTTAACATCAGATTCATTTCATATACAATCGTAATTGCTTTTTGGAAAAAGCAGCATGGTAAGGAAACTAACTAACAGGATCCACTTTTTGGTTTCTAAATACAAGTCCCTGGTCTAGGCAGACAGCATCTTCCACTGTTGAAAGGAAATCAGAAGAAAACTAAGTAATGAGAAGTATGAATACTGAATACATTCAGTTATTTAAGAAGTAGAAATGTATTTGAAAAAGCACACAGAACTTGAAAATGTTCAGTATTAAAGTGGCATCAATCACTACAACATGTTCTCATCTCCTATATGCCAAGAGTAAGGAAATCTTTCAAGGAGAGTGACCTCACTAATTTCATGGTTCCAAATAACTGAAATCCTTGGGTTGCTGTGTCATTCTACCATCATTCTCCCTGTTCTTGCTGTTTGAACAGTGTACAAAAAAAGGTTGTTGGGACTGTAAAGTTCCTAAAATTCCCACTCTCCCTCCTCTTTTTCTTTATACTTTGGAGCAATGTCCTTTAAACAATAAAGAAATAAGCAAATCCTTAAATCAAATTATCTTTTGCATTCCCTTTATGATTTTAGACTATGGTGTTCCAGCCCCATGTTTCTAATTGGAAATAATGGTCTTGACCATTGTAGAACATTTTATCCAGTAACATTAGTAGTAGTGCTTACCAGCACTGTGTGCTCACCGTAACATGATTTGGATTCTTCAGGTATTGAGCACTGTGCTGTTTTTTGAGGATGTTGTAATGAACCCATAACCCCAGATTTGTTACCAAGCCTGGAATATGTTATGTACTTATACTAAATTACATCTCCAGACGGCAGTCCATTCACTGTAAGTAAACCAGTAACTGGTAGGACTCAATCTCTTGTTCCTTCCACTAGTTTGTCAGAGAAAAGTACTCAGAAAACTATCTAGTTGAGATTTCTCTCTAGAGAACTGTTTATAGTGGTAGAAGCAGTTAATAAAAGAATTATATGAGAATGCTTCAGTCACTATTCATCTCCTTTTGGGAATACTTCACTGGAGAAATCACTATTTACTTGTGCAATTTAGATTAGCCTCAAAAACAGAATACAGGAGTGGAAGAAAATCCTCCTTTCATGTATCTTCATAATAAACTTGTTGCATGTAAACTCAAAGCTGTGATACATAAAATCACTTTGTCTTCTTAATTATTTCCTTTGAGAAGAATCAATATACCTAATGGCCAGTTCCTAGGGAATGCTTATTTAGTCATAAATGCCCTCATATCTATGCAGATTCATGAAAGTTTAAGGTATGGTCCACTGTAGTGTTTATTTATGAAGCACCCATATTTCATATATATATGTATGCTCTCCTGACATTTCTTTTATAATAGAACAAATCAGAATACAAAGAATTTATGTGGTCAGAGAGGTTTCAGATGTACTAATTCAAATTCAAAACATGTATATGTACAAGCACAAATGTTATCTGTCCAGGAGGCAAAAAAATAAAACAGAACCAGAAATCAAGACTTCATATGAAGAGACCGGGACTTAGTAAGAGAATTCATTGTCTGCTTCCAATCAAATAGAGACAGAATTGGCAAGAGGTGATAAAAGGTGATATCACCATAAAAAAATTAAGAAATATTGTCTGTGTATTCAGTGTAACTCTTGGTCTGCAATTCACTGTTACTGCCTGTCATTATTTTCCCTTTTGAACATGTATTAATAGTGAAAAATGCAAAACATTAATTCTTCATTTCATCCCACTAATTCAGTGTCAGATATGAAGTACAAGTATATTTGTGCTGAAAGAACACCCTCTCATTAAAAGTATATAGTGATCTTTCCTGGTGATTCACAACAGAGGCAATGAAGTCCAGCTGAAATTATATAACCCTTGGTTACGTAGAAGCCACAAGAAAAATAGCTTCTCAGAAAAAATACAGGAGGAACCCCATGTGGTTCATAATAATCCTTTCCATCTACAGTTTTGTTTCCATGGGTTCCTAAAAGGAAACAGTTTGCATTATGCAAGCACAGCGATGAGATCCTTTTATGTAATTGAAAACAATGATGCCCATAAAATCAAGACTATTATAAGCCGAACTATGAGTAATAGTCTCTCTCTATCTCACTGGAATGCACGCTCAGCTGGCTTCTTTTCAGTAAAAAAATAATGCTGCAAAGGGAAGAATCTACGGTAAGAAGGCAGATTTAAACTACAGTTTAGTCTTTAAAAGAGTCTAAAGGCACTTGGGAAATGCTGCAAGACTGATCTCTTTCTGCAGGCATTTCATTACTCATTATCCTATTTTAATTATGGTCCATGGACAAAAGTGCAAAATTGGCCTTGATCCACAGCAGTTCTCACCATGGTCACTTTGTGAGGTTCACAGAAAGATCAAGGACAGTAACTGTAGCAACTAAATATTTAGTCATTATTATTTCTTCAGTACCCTATGATTACACTCAGCATCTCTAGTAAGTGGATGTGTTTGTTGTTAGCTTACCATTTCTGCATCTTATTCTCTCAAACCCTCTGTTGCTCTCTCCATTTGGAACTTTATCACATCTTTCTTAGGAAACTGCCCTTTTCCATTTTAGATTTTACAGCACCAGTGCTGAAAATCTTATGGCTAAATTAGTCTGCAGCACAGATATCCCAATTAATTAATACTGATAATGAAATGTCATTAACTGGCCTAGTCCCATCTTGGACTAAAGGATTTAAACAGGATATAATAATGATTTACCATTTCATAAGGCTTCCTACAGACCAAAGTAGATACTGCCATGTTGTTTTAATTCATGTAATGTGTTTTATGTGGGATAAGTTACCCATTGGCCCTTATGGTTAGAAACTCAGTGTTCATTTTAAATAAATGACAAATCTAAATACATGCAGCGAGCTACTGAAATATGTAACATATTTTTGCCTGATGAAAACAATTAGCTTAACAGTTCTACTTACAGAAGTTATTTAGAAGAATTTTGAAGAAGTAACCTTGAGCTTTATGATCAGTAATAGTTTTCAGCCAATGGAGCCAAAATATAGGCTTATTGACTTATTGAGTTAGTGTTCCTGTTTCTGAAGTCTTGGCTTACTACATTCTTTTCTTTGGATTTCAGGTCTATCATGTTTTTGTGATCATTTAAATCATCCGCAAAGTCCTCATAGACATCTTTTTTATTGACTCTTTGCAATCTTTATTATAATGAAAGAAAAATAAACAACCAGATACTAAGAGGTGATTTCTAAGTGTGGGTAAAAGTAGACTATAGATGATCTAAGCAATTAAAAAAATCATTAAGTTATCTTATTTTTATTCCAGTGGCTTTTTTTTCCTAGGAGCTGGTGATACTGATCAGAGCTGGGCACACTGCAGTGAATGTAACTAATTGTGGATGGGTAAAACAATGAACTTGCCGTATTGACATTTTGAGCATACCTATGTGCTCAGGATGGGCTATGAAAAATCTTTCTCTAGAAAGAGTTCTGAGTTTATATGGCTAAATCTACTTAGAAGGCATTTTAAAACAAAATGAGAGGAAGTTTTTCGCTGTGAGATTTTATAAATTTCTGTAAATCTCAAAGCAGATATTCCTCACTTATTTCTAAGCAGAGCAGGATTAAATCCAGTGGGAGCAGCATGAAACCTTTCAATTTCTTTTGCATGAAAACTGTTTCCCTTGGACATGAGAGTCATGAAATATAGGCATATTCCAGCAATTTCATAAAGTTGTTCCATGTGCTTTTTTTTTTTTGACAAACATTCATGAGCCATTTTCCAAAATTAATTACTTTGATAAGACTGAAGAGATAATGATAAAAAATGCTACTAAAATCCAGGAACATGCAATTTTTTTGAACTCTGGATCTTTTCAAGACTGCTGTAGTGATAATTATCACACAGAAAAATTAATGCATTTGAATAAATATTTATGTGTGTTATAACAGCTTTTTGACACTTCTGCACATACCTTGCAGACAAGTTCAGCATATTTTCATAAAGTACACTGAAATGACTGATCATTTTGAAGTTTTTCTGCCTTCCTGGGAACATGCCTTGTTCAGAAGTTAAATATATGCTTTTAACATTACATTGTTTAAGGTGTTTATGCATTCTGTCCACTTCTTTGGGGATCAAGGCACATCTACTCATTTTCATTTGTCTTTACCTTGCTTGAAGAATTTTTTTACTTCTGCCTTTTTGTAATTAATTTGATTATTTGAATGATAACATTTCAATAATATTAACGTAATGAAAGGCTGTTCACTGATGCTTTTGTAATAATATATCTTCTGATACTACTATACAGTCCGAAATGTAACCCACTCTTTGAAGAAAATGGAAACTACTCATGACACACACAATTACTGAATTTGACCTTTTATATCACAAAATCGTAATATCATGAATTCAAAGGACCAATCACCCAGCCTTTCTCATGCTAAGACTAACACCCAATTTAACATTGGTAAAAATGGAAATACCGTCTTCTGGATTCTTTGGTGTTTGCTCTTGCAAGCATATAGTAAGACAATCATACAGTTTACCGGTTCCTTTTCATGATAGAGATTGAATGAACACAGGGAGATTGATAAGGTTCACTTGGCCCTGAGCTCTCAAATATCTCTTCCTAGTAGATGTGTGAAAACAATGTGCACTATATAGGTATCAGAATAAACAACTTGTGCAATAGGATCACAAAAAACCATTATGTGTAATAAAATGTTTGATTGATTTGATTTGATTTATGGATATGAGGCTATATGAGTTAAAAATATGGAAACATTTCATGATACCCTAGTCTTTGGAATTATCATTTGAAAATCTGTTTAATTTTATACTTATGACCTGAATTTTCAAAAAATAGTAAAGATCTACACATCTAACTGTAGTTGCATTTAAATATAGGTTAAGTACTTATGATTCCCTCCTTTTGGAAGGGAATCAGAACCCCAAACTAATTTTAAAAAATCAGTAAATGCTCATTGCTACACAGCAGTGAACTGAAGAAATATTTTGACTCTTGTCTTATGAGTATCACCATTTTAGTACCCATATATCACACATTAGAAGTTAAGCCTTTTACAGGTATTCATGAATTACATATTCCAGGAGTAAGTATAGAGAGTAACAGGTATTTTTAGAAATGTGTTACAGATACATGACTATTGTGAGGCCTATGGCATTTCTGCTTGTGGTTTAGGATCTCATGATTGTGATGTGTCAGATGCAACTGACATAGACTTCATACATTTCTAAACAACACATTAAACAGGCATAAACACACCTGTTCATCAGTAGTTAGCCAGACTTGCTGACAACTGTCAGTTTAGTCATCCATTCTGTTCTTATGAAGAAACATTTTTATGTATGACAAAAGATAGGTATGGAGTGTCTTATTCAAATTCCAACGAGACTGACATAGTAAACGATAGCTATTGCTTTGTCATGATGTCAGTTAGATAATGAAAACAGAGTTCATATTTTAAGGCTACTGGCATCAGTCAGGGAAAAGAAATTTGTTCAGGTAAAATTAAATATCAGTCTTGGTTACTGTTCAACTAAGTTGCAGTTCACCACTTCCTTATCTTTGCTCAACATGCAGTTTGTAAATAACTGAAGCAAATATACTCTGGTTCTTCCATTCAGTGAAGTTTGCTATGACCTTAAAATGAGTCATGATTTTACTCACAATCATTTTGAACAAATTCAATTCACTTTTCTTATGTACTGTACAGAGCACTTGTCAAAGTCTCATAAATGATGTTCTACATTTCTTCCATCTCACTTGGAACTATAACAAAGAAACATGAAAAAATATGGAGGTCAGCACTTCACTGAAAGCAAACCTGAGGCTTCTTGAAAGAAAAGGATTTATTTGGCTTTCCACCACATTTCTATTGTCTAACTTTCCATGGTTGTCAGAGATAAATTGGTAGCTTTCTGAGCAAAAGAGGCCTCCCTTATATTAGTCTTAATGACTCCTCTATTGGATACATGTGAAAGACTGCAGTGTCAAAGATAAAACTACTATTCCATACGAGTTATTTCTGTGCAAAAGGAAAAGTTGTACTTATCTTTTTACCTTTATTCTGCTTCTCTCTCTCCCCTCTTGACTTCTTTCCTTTTTTTCTCTCTCCTATCTCTTCTTCCACCTTGCTCTCAGTAGAACAATGTAAATGAGTGGGTGGGATTGAAGATCTCTCTTAAGAACTAGAAGTTCCTTTCAAGACCAAATTCCTCTAACTTTTTTAGCTTATGGACTAATACATTACTTTAAGCTTAAGATTTATTATGTGGACTCCCGTCACAATGTGAAGCAGAAAATCTTATCTGTTCCATAAGTATGCTTTCTGTATTCTGCTGTGTATCTAACTGTAAGTTAGATTGACCCTCCTAAGAAAGGCAATAGCACTGGATATTATGGTAACAGCAGTATGGTGTATGGAACTGATTGAAAACAAATGGATGGCATCATCTATTATACAGCTTAGTTTCTGGTAGTGGTACGAAGATAAAAGACTGTCATTTTTGGTTTTTTATTATGATCTTCTGCATTAAAAGTTATACTACAGAAACTTTACTATACGTACAGAAAACTCTTTGAGACTTAGCGATATATGCCTAACAAAGTAGAATCTCTCCCAGATTGCTCCATACTAGGTTATGACTAATGTATTCCATTAGAATGATAGTCACTACCTATATCCTCTGGAACTCATTATGATGTTCAAAAGGTCTTTTATCAGAAGGGTCATAATATTACAAAATGGATATAAAGTACCTTTCTCTACGTGTTTCACATAAGCAAAACAAACTTCTTTTGGAAATGAAAATTTATTCTGGCTTTAGTGAAATGACCTCTGCAGTGTGATTGCAGTTCTTTGCTGCTTTATATAATACATCTTTATTGCGGTTTTTAGCCACATAAATTTGCCAAATTCTGATGCAGCCATTAATTTATTATTAAAGATTATTTTTGCCAATAGATAGATATTGGGTGGCCTGTTTCCTTAATGACAGAAAAAAATGAGTGGTCAATTATTTCAGAAATCAAGACTTGAAGAAAAACTTTCTTAAGCCATGCACAGCAATGACCTCTTAATTATCCACTGTCATGTTAGTTTTTTAGCTTTTCACATTTCATTCTGTCCACTTACAGACTGGCAAGCCAATTTAAATAGACACAGGTGTACACTAATTCCTGTCATAGATAGACAATCTACATAATCTATTAAACATCATCTTTTGACATAAGATTTCTTAGCACCATAAAACTACCTTGGAAAACAAACGAGATAATGCCACAGCAACCCTTAAGTGGCAAGGATAAGTACTAGGCAGAACTGCAAGTGTGATTTTTCTTCAGAATTACTGGTGGCACAGCATGACCATGAGGGAGAAAATAGAAAAGCTAGAGCTTCTTGTTGAGCACATAATCAGCTGGATAGTTTGCTACAGAACTTTTAATGTTAATTTTCTAGTAGACTTTCTACTTAAGAATGAGACACTGCCTTTTTATTCTATGAAAAGGAATATAAAGCAAGTTTCCAGGGTTTAGTAGAACTGTTCTAGGGAGCACAGTTTGTAGGTGACCAGCTGAGAGATTAATAAAGCTATCTGAAATAGGAAATTAAAAACAATGGGAATAACCCTGTGTGGATCTTTTTCCTACATAAAAAGAAACAAGTACATCCAGTGGGTTTTCCCTGTAGGGGAGACAAAGGAAATGCTTTAATAGCATAAAGTGGCTTGGTTTCTAGGCAGTCGCTCAAGTTTTGCAGTGCCATTCTCTGGCCACTTCTATGTCTTCTATGTCTTATCATCTCTTTCCTTTCTCTATACTTCTTCACAATGACAATGCCAATGCTACTGCTGTGAGAATCAAACAAATATTATTAGTTTTCTGTTCTGATTTTCTGCTAGGGTTGTACATAGTAGGAGAAGAGGAATCTGATGGTAACAAATATTTTCCACAGAATTTTCCAGAAAATTCTATGTGTTTCCGTGTTATCAAGGTCAACTATTGTTACTATACTATTTCACGTCTTCCATTTCTTCTTTCACGCAGTGAGACTCTACAGAGTCAGAAAGAGACTTTTCATATTCTTATTACTTGTATAAAATTCCCTGCGGTAATATGCTCTACACTATGAACATATTATAATATCTCCCAAATGCACATTATTTCTTGATTTTTTAAAAATTTTAACTGTGTAAATAGGGAGATCTGACAATTAATTAACTGCTCTTTGCACAGTATTCTGCATATGTAATGGAAATCATTAGAATAGAATGAGATGGAGAGAAAGATCACAAGTATTCAAAAGCTAGAAATGCTCTGCCCTAAGATTTCAGTATCATTTCAAGATTGTTGTGTAAAACACACTTTGAAGACAAAAAATGCACATTTCCAATAATTCCATAGGATTTTACATAAAAATAGAACATAAAGATAAACTATTATTAATCTCTGTTGAGTTCTAATCAATCTTTTTCCAGAAGTACATTGCCTGAGACTATAAGTGGACCCAGATAAGCAATACTCATCTATCATGAAAAGAGGGGTGCTCTTTAAATCATGTATTTTATGATAGTATTGTTCTCTTAAAGAGAGATTGTTATCCCCGTAGCAGTGCAAATGACTTTGTCTTTATCTCTAAAACAGAGTTTGTCACATCAGTGACAGCTCTTCTCTGATGTGAAGAAGGAAACAAGACAATTTCTGCAGAAGGCAACTAATCATTGGTGTTGTAGGAGGACAGATACCAGTTCTTGGAACTATAAAGAAAGTAGACTTAAGATCGGGTCTATTTGGAGGACCTACCCATGGAAATATACTGCATAGCATATGTGAAAAGAAAAGCTTGCTTTGTAATTTATGGTCAAATGTTGAATAATTCTTGAACTATAACCCTATTTGAACCCTTAGTACTTCATGGCTAAGTTTCAGGAACTCATTCACAAAGTGTGGTGTAAGAGTTGTCAGCAATTGTCCTCAGAAACATGAAGGCAACACACACTTCAGTTTTGGGAAGGACTGTGAAACTAGATGGACATGCTGAACAGCATAAAAGTTTGTTTTGGTATGTGTGAAATTATTTTTATTCTATAATTTATTAATGACTAAGTCATTTTCAGCTAGGCCTCTTCTGTCTGACTAAACTCTGAAATTAACTGCAGACACTGTTCAGACACTGTTCGCTCCCAGACTGATAAAACCTGATTGTACCAGGGAATGGTATGCAAGAAGCTCTTATTTTCATTATTGACTGTGGTGATCAAGGTCAGAAAGTTCATCATCTACCCCACTGGGGGGCTGGAAGTGGAAAGATGTAAAGAAGTCCCACCTGCAAGGAGGAGCGGACAGGGCAGGTGACCCAAAATTGACCAACAGGAGTATTCCATCCCATCTGGCTCATGCTCAGAATAAAAGCTGAGGGATCGAAAGGTCATCTCTCTCTCCTTCTCTNCAAATCTCCTCCTTCATTCCTCTCCTCTCTTTTGAGAGAGGAGTGGGGACCATCTTTCATTCGGGGGGGCCTTTTGGGCCTAAACCAGGAGACCTTAATACTCCACCGCTTATTGTGCAAATGGGCCTCAAAACACCTTAGTCTCCTTTGGGGCAGACAGAATTTCATCTTGAATGAGTCCTTTGAGAAATACTTGGGAAATATGTAAATAAATAATGAACCATTTATTTGGCAAGGCAGATATTATGGTCTTTACTTCTTATTAAAATTAATGCCACAGCATAGTCTCCTTGAGAACATGGCATACCAGAAAGGACAATTTATCTAGTCCCAAAGGTGACTTTTCCAACACTGCTAAAAAAAACCTTCTGTATGGATAAGGATGCATAATAAGGCAAGAAAGCCAACTGAAGCTCAGCCCACACACTACAGTATATTTGAGTTAAAAAGCAAGTTGTCACCTTTACTGTCAGAAATTCTGCTCACATTAAAAAAATGTATTGTATTTCTGGATTGTTTCTCTCTCCTGCCTGAATGCAAGAAGGTTCCCAGCTTTTTAATCATAAACCAGTTTATTTTGGGGGAAAAAAAACGTGTCTACCATTAATTTTGCAGCTAATCTAGTGGCTGCTCTGGACTCAGACCCATTTGATAGCTCATTGGGTCTGCAAAAACCCAGAAGATAGTGTGCCTTCCTATAGAACTCACCACCTCATTACATTTTTAAAGTATNCAGAAAGGACAATTTATCTAGTCCCAAAGGTGACTTTTCCAACACTGCTAAAAAAAACCTTCTGTATGGATAAGGATGCATAATAAGGCAAGAAAGCCAACTGAAGCTCAGCCCACGCACTACAGTCTATTTGAGTTAAAAAGCAAGTTGTCACCTTTACTGTCAGAAATTCTGCTCACATTAAAAAAATGTATTGTATTTCTGGATTGTTTCTCTCTCCTTCCGGAATGCAAGAAGGTTCCCAGCTTTTTAATCATAAACCAGTTTATTTTGGGGAAAAAAAAAGTGTCTACCATTAATTTTGCAGCTAATCTAGTGGCTGCTCTGGACTCAGACCCATTTGATAGCTCATTGGGTCTGCAAAAACCCAGAAGATAGTGTGCCTTCCTATAGAACTCACTACCTCATTACATTTTTAAAGTATAAGGTAAATTCTGACATTTGCTGCGAAGGACTACACATTTTCAGTACATAAGGAACTGTAGCTGCTTAAAGTTGAGGAAATTACAGTAGAATCTTCTCAAGACCATGTTTTTCCATTAGGCTAGGAAAGGAGATTTTGCCTTGATGTATAAGATATTAATATAATGTGGAGAACCCAGAACATCTTTGTAATGGCTGTACCTAACACTTCTTTGACAGCACATGTCCTGAAATATTGCAGGTATTAAATGAAATTATCACCTCCACTTCATTGTAGGTGATGAACCTCACAAACTTTAATGAAGATCCATTTGAACTAAAGGAGACTTTTTAATTAGCAGAGAGTACCTTATAAATTCAGTCTCCTTTACATGCTATAAATGATTGCCCATGGCACATCTGATTGGCAGTGCTTAGGATAAGATTTTACTTATAATGATTAGTAGTGAGGTCAGACAAAAAGTAAAGCAAAATATAATTGAGAAAAAAAATCCACAGAATCCCTAAGAAATCATTGGAAAATCTCATCTTTTAGCCTTTAGACTTTCAGCCATCTTCAAGTGAAAATCCGTCCGCTATGAAGTTGGATTCAACTACCATGAAAATGTAACTCTTTAAAGAAATCATATCAAGAATGTTGAAATGTATAAGACACCAAACTTCAATCAGTAGAGTCAAACAGAGATGCATACAATATCATAGTGGCAAATAAAAAAAGTCTTAGCTAGAATTTATCACAATTATTTCAGTTTCATGATGCCTAATATATTTTATCCTGAGTCCACCCTTTTTCTACATTTTCATCTATGTGAGCTGAAAGGTACTGAAAGGTAACTAGTGTAAGATACCTCATTTTCTCTTTTTAAAAATAATGACAGCTATCCTGGAAACATGGTCTTTCAGCTGCTAACGTGTAAAGTAATCTCCATCTGCTGAGATGACTCAGTGGAACAATCCCCATTTAGTTTGTCCTCCCAAAGTCAAGGGTGTGATCATTCTATAATTCTCTCACCTGATTAAATCTTAACTATAAACATAATTACACTCTCCAGTGTATTACACTCTTATAAATCAGTTGCTACTGACAGTTCATACTTCTACATTCTAGTAAAATGGTGCTGCAAGAAAAAAAAATAAAAAGAAGAGAAATAAATAGGAGTGAAGAAGTAACATATAAATCCTTCAGCTGCTGCAGAAAAGATTTCAATCACTATAATGATCAAAGATACCAGTCCCTGAGTACACACTGGTGAGCTGAGGTGAGGAGAACACCTGACATTTATGAACAAAACTCTGCCAATACCTCGCTAAAGCTGGGCTTGGAACTCAAACTGACTTCCAACAACAAATTGAATTAAAGTAGGCAAGTGAAAAAAACTACATAGTACATTTGCCCCATATTCTGTCCTGCTGCCACCTTTCCTTAGCAAGGTATTTCTCTTGGTTCTAACTGGTGATTAATTTAGTCCCTAAAGCATAAATTTTAATAAAATCATGTAACTGCAGACCGCAGTTGTATGAAAGACACTGGAGGGACTTCTGTTGACATGCAGAAATGGACAGTCTTAACATTTTTTCCAATACTTCTCCATTTTTTCTCAGGTAGGTGTAGATTAGAGTCCAAGCTGTGGCTGAAGAAACAATAAACTCTTAAAATCAGGTTTTCTAAAAGTTCCTAGACAAGAAGAAAACCGACATTGCCCCATTAAAGATGGAGAAACAACTCCCTAGTATTAGATGACAGAAGAACTTGGTATATTTGAATCCTGAGGAATGTCTTAGCAAGCCACAGAAGGACAAACCAATTTAACATAATGGCAGATATTGAATTGGTTCTGGCCTTGAAATATTTTGTTGTGGGTTTTTTGTTTTCTGTGGGAGTCTATGTACTGACCTTTTCTGAATAACCTTATGTGTTTATTTTGACAGTATCAGTGAGTTCTGTGCAGTGATTTCCATAAAAGCAATGTATTTACCCTTTGCCAAATAAATACTCTAATCTACTGATGACTCAACTTTATTATTTTAGATAGGATTGAAAAAAAATCTTGTGATAAATTTTTTGTATCAGCAGTATTATTCTTTTATTGCAACTTCTTTCTGTCTTTTCTGCAGAAAGCTAAATAATAGGATTAGTTTCTCTTTGGGTAGAGAATAAATTAGTATCACAAGTCATTTTAATTGTTTCTGATTCCTTTTCCTGATCTTTTTGCATGTCTCTGGTTTCCTAGAGAAATGAAAAATTACTTTGAGATAATGAAACCTTCAAAAATATATTTACAGATAACTAGGCCTGAACTCAATGGCAATATATCCAATGGATCAGGGATTAGTTTATTATCTTATATTTGTTCTTTGTGCCTAAGTCCACTGTCTAAAAATCATACTTTGAAGAGGAAATATAAAATATAGGTTTCATGCTTTTAGTTAAATCGAGAATCTATAATGTACTTAGCTTAGAGATAGATTTCTAATAAGGCTTGATATGCAAAAAATAGGTTAAAGGAAATATTCTTTTAAAGGAGTTACTCGTATGCAAGATACACTGGGATGGCCATCCTTCTCAAGGCCAATCTGGATGGTTTTGAACAACCTGGTTTAATCTGCCCATGGCAGTGGAGTTGTAGCCAAGTGAACCGTTCTGTATGGTTCTATGATAAAGACATGTAATCACGTACTTTGGTATATATTGCATATATGAAATAGTTTAAAATAGCAATACTTAACATTCAAGTATTATCTGAGTTTATTTCATGGAAAAAGGGACAAAAATTTTATCAATTTTGTCCTCAATTTCCCTGTATATATAAACTGTAAATCTGAATGTTTTTCTAATATCATGATATTTCTAAAACTAAATTTCTTATTACTTTAAAAAGTAACAGCAGTTACTTTTTAAATTTAAATGTAAATCTTTTAAACTTTATCCTTTGTATTTAGAGATGCATCTCTTTATATCTATCCTCAGCATTGTCAAATACTGTTTCTCTGAAGAAGATGAGTCGATAATAATTTACCTTGTAGTATTGTGCTAGCACACACTTAATACATGAATGATCTCCTTTGACTTGTACCTTGCCATAATACAGATGTTTTTGGAATGGATGAAGATTGGATGTTGCCAGAACTTTGGCACAATATCTTGCATCCTATTTATAAAATGAAAAAATAATGATAAAGCAGAGCCTTTGCAAAGGAATTTTAATTTAAATAGATACATCTGCAGATACAGAGATGCAATAAAATTACTACAAATATTACCAACCAGCATAGGCAGAAATGCAGTTTTCTGCTCCAATATTACATGGTAATATTCTATTTCTCCTATAAAGGTTACTGGTTTCTCCTCTTGAGTAATGCCATAAATGCTGCTACTTCATGGGAGTTCCTATTGAAAAATGGTAAATATAGTGTGAGTGCAATACTGCTTTTTTTCAGTAGTTGACCATCATTCTTACTGTATTTTGAAGGAGAAAAAGGTTTGCCATATACTTAATTTGATGTTCCTCTTTTTTTCAATATGCTAGCAGGATTTCCACTATGTATATGGTGACTAGTTTTCACTTGTAAGCCATTTTATGAAAAAGCAAAAACAACCATGTGAGAGTTGGACTGGAATTGCTTTTTTATAAAATGCAGATTCTAAGTGATCTGAACATGAGGGTTTGACTCAGGATGGAGGGTTTTGATGGTCTGAGCACACAGCCTTTTGCAAAATAGATAATTATTGTCAAGTGGGTAATAGAGGAGGATGAGATAGGAAAATTTCAGTAAATATTACTCTCTCAAACACAGATTCATTTATTCTGAAAAAATACACAGAACAATGGATTATTAGGCCAAGATCACTTAGTATGTAACTTAGTAACAGCATAAGGAGACATTGCAACTGCATCAGGATAGTCTGAAAACCCTTGAAAGAGGCTAAAATAACAGTTTGGAATTAACAATACAAAAATCTGCATTATTTGTGACAATTCATGCACTTTTCCTCTTGCAAGAAGAGAAGTGCACCAGACATTGCAAGTGTGAATAAATACTGCTTCATAAGATCTGGGCCTCAGTTTAACTATTTTGATTTGTGAGCAGCATTTCTCACAACCAGAAAAAGTATTGGCAAGCAATCCATTCTAATGTACTGTGGACCAAACTTTTACAAATGTTGGTGCTACTGCTGTGAGAAGACAATCAAATTCAAATGAAAAACAACCAAGTGAGCAAAACTCACTAAGACAAAACAGGAAAAAAATAACAACAAGTAACTTAATAATATTTTTTTTACTCTTTTGTCACTTTTTAAATTAAATATTTAACCTGATGCAGTTGATGAAGTAGGAGCTTAAGATCCTACTGAGGGCAAGCACAGGTTCCCAGAACAGTATCATGGTTTGTGTCAATAAGATCTTCATTAACTTGACTGCCTTGGAAAACAAGAAAGATTACGTAGCTATATACACATCTGTAACAAGTTCTGTATCCCTTTGTTCCTGCTCTGGCCAGGAGGAAGTTAACTTTTCCATAGCGACATGTATGTTGTCATGTTTTGGATTTGTGGCTGAAACAATGTTAACACACCAATGTTTTGTATTTTTCCAGACACCTGCACAGCCTCAGGGTTTTCTCTTTTTTTTAAACCCTTCTTTTTTTAGTCTTTTTACCATTATTTTCCCCTCAGTACACATGCCCCGAGCAAGTAGGTTGGAAGTAGGCAACAAATTATGAGAAACAACAAGAACAGCTGCCCAAAGAGATATTCCATACCATATAAACTCATGCTCAGCATGAGTGAGAAGTTATGAGTTCTCTTCCTTTTGCTCTTCTTATTCTCTTCCCTGTTTCACTGAAGGCAGAGGACCGCGAAAGCAGTCTTGGGAGAGCTTAGCTGCTAGATGAGCAAGCTCACAACAGCACTGAGTAATTTCAACCAAGTCTGATACATCCTACATTCCATGAGGTTCCTACAGATTTTGTACAAATAAGATATATAAACGACCTTTCTAATAATTGTTATCAGAGTAAAATGAACTGTTACCTTTTATGCTGCTAAAGAATTTACATAGCATCACAAGAATAACATGCGGAGTACAGGAAACAAAACCTTCTTTGTCTCTTTTTTATCACTAGAATGGGAATATTTACAGTAATTTCTCCCACTTAAATTATTTTTGTTCTAGAACAGTTTATGTGCATTTCTAAATTTTAGGGCTGCAGATGGGATAAGAGGAGCTTAGGAAGGTTCAATAGGAGTCATAATATAATGTCAATTACTTTGTGTTTTAAACTTGGGATGGTGTGCTTGGAACAAGAAACATTATTGCCATTTGATGCTAGATGTTTATCTCAGGGCAGAGACACTCCATTCTCCTCTCGTATTTTGTCTCTGTCCAAGATGGAGTGACAGATTAATGTAATAACTCAGTGTATTTCAAAGCAAATTTGATGCTTCAAGATCCTTTGTACTACTTCAACATTAACTGCATTTGCAAATACAGCCTGAATAAATAAAAATTATGTTTCAAAATTCACTTGGAGATGTGTAGATTGGATATTTGAAGAAGTTTTCACACTGATGGGGTTGCCTAAACAGGCTGCTCTGTGAAGTGGTTGAGTTGTCATCCCTGGAAATAACAGAAAGATGTGTAGATGTGATGCTTGGGAACATAGTTTAGTGGTAATTTCTAAGTGCCAGGTTAACTATTGGACTTGATAATCTTAAGGATCTTTTCTAATCAAATTATTCTATTAATCTGTTCTTATGTGTGACACAACATGATTTCTTATTGAAATGTATCGTCTATTGAAACAGAGGAGTCAAGACTATACAGGTATTGTGTTAATTAGGTCACCTAAAGAGACCAGAAATGGGGAATTGACCAAGAAACACAGTCTGTGAAGAGTAATAATGGTATAAGGACAGAAATAAGCAAAGTGTGATAGATTGAGTCCTCCATTCACCTTGTATCACAGGAAGTGGAAGCATACAGATAGTAGGTAGTACAAGAGTGGAAAGCCAAAGTGATTAATTTCCTATTATTTCTCAGTTAACAGCTGACTCAGGCGCCAGTGTATGCACCTATTCTGAAGGTAATAAATTACTTAAAATATATTTCTTTAGCAAAAACAAACCAGAGAAAAAAAGGCTTTGGTGGAAACTATAAGAAATTTTTGTCCACTGCTATGCTAGCTAATATTATATATCTTGTTATTGTTTCCTAAATATGTGACTGGAAAGTACTGGAAAATTATATAGCATATACTCCAGGAAAGGGCAAGTAAGACTGAGTAGGTTAAGAATATTATGTCATAAGTGTCTAACAAGAATAGATTCAGAACCCAGCCTAGTTATTCGGAACTCTTGTTTAAAGGCAGAATGGTTTACCCATAAAAGACAAAGCAATATAAATTTCAGACGCAAAGCTGACAATGTGAAAGACAGTAAAAAAGATTTAAAAATTTTTATTATGTTATCCTGTTAGAGCAAAGAATAACAAAGAATTCTGGTTATTCTTCATCTGCAGAATTGCTTATTTTCTTCACCCCAAGATCATAATTAGAAGAGGTAGAACTTATGAAGATTAAAAAA
>VZTY01007183.1:0-33906 GCA_013400935.1 Turnix velox
TCTATGATTCTATGATCTGGGCAATCAGGTGCTGACCCCCACCACCCATCTCCCCTCTCTGCTTTGCTCTTCTCAGGTCCCCCTGTTTTTATCACCACTTCTTGCTTCTGAGCCCAGGAGGGATGTGGCATGATGCTCATCCACACCTCTTCTAGCTAATTCCCTCCTTCTCTCCACACAAACCCATTTCCCCAGACCAGTGGAGAGAACTCAAAGCACATTGCTTATTCCAAACTAATTTTATCTCCTGCACACAGAATTGGGGAGGAATTCCAGCTAACAGATCTCTCCTGCAAGCTAATTACTCTTCTAAGAAGTTTTAGGCAGTCCCAGGGAGCATCTAACTATTGATTTTCTACTCCTCCTGTCTTGCACTGTCACTTGTCTCTCAGAACAACCTAGGAACAAGAAGAGAAGGGAATAGAGGGCATTAATAAGGGCACTGTCAGGAGAAAAAAAAATATAACTCTCTGTACAAGCAGAGTCTGTAAAAGCAAATAAAAAATATTGTATGTAGACCTTGTTTAATATTCATCAGCAAGTGTACTATATAACTGGAACCCAAAGTAATGGTTATTAAAATTCAGGGTAGAAGGAAATCAAACAGAAGCAGCATTCTAAAGGCTTTAGCATTTTGGTGTTTCTCATTTCTGGGTTTCTACAACCTCTAAACATACCACTGAGGGAACAGTTACTGAAAATAGTGGTTGCTTACAAATGGCCACATTTGTACATAAATTCACCTCTTATTTCCCTCCTACCCCCACAAAAAACAGGAAAGAAATTTGCAATAAGAGACTCCAAGGAACTGGCCTGCTATAAATCCTATTGCTAACACACCATTTTATGAAATAACAAAATAAAACTTGAACAGGCACTAGCAAATCTTTAAAAACCCTGTTGTGCAATATTAAGCTCTTTTTTTTTTCCTTTCTCAGCTGCTTGGGCATCAAAGTGCTTGATGCACAATTAACTTCTTTCACTTTCATAATGCCTTTTGACTTCCAAAAGTTTGCACCTATAAATTTACCTGCATTGTAAAAACAAAGTATTTAAGCAGATGCTGACTTCTAACTGGTGCTTAATTAATAGAATCACAGAATCATAGAATGGTTTGGGTTGGAAGGGACCTTAATGATCATCTAGTTCCAACCCCTCCCACTAGATCAGGCTGCTCAATGCCTAGACTTAAGCACTTCAAGAGAAAGGACATTCACAGCCTCTCTGGGCAACCTGTTCCAGTGTCTCACCACCCTCAAAGTACAGAATTTCTTTCTTCCACCCAGCCTAAATCTATCCTCTTCCAGTTGGATCCATTGCTCCTAGTCCTAATCTCTAATCTCCAGTTCCTCTCCCTTAATTTTCTAATGCCAGCCTGAAGAAGACAACAAAATCAAACCTGGATTCCCTCTTTGAGGCTATAAGCTTGGATGATAAAAGCAATTGCAAGGCAGTACTTGCATCTATATGTTTTGACTATCGCAATAGTGTCTGTTAAAAACAAAGCTCCAAAACAAAGACACTGTCGCATAATCCTTTGACTCTGCCTTGTGAATCCACCTGGCATGGAATGGGATGTCTCCAAGAGGGGGCCAGAACCACTTCTGTTCCAATCACAACAGTGAGGGAGATAAGGGCTTCTTGGGAGAGAACAGGGAGAGCAGGTTAGGCACTGACAGAACTCTGTGATGTAAGTTAAAGGTGCTCCCTGGGGTGTTTTCCATCAGGAGAGAGCTGCACAAAGCCAGCTCAAGAACCTGCACTTGGGTCTGTTGAGCTCTGCTGAGTCTCTGCTCTTCCCCCGCAGAACCACACAGCAGAGTGAAAAACTCCTCTTTTCATGCCTGGGATTAAAACCTTAAAGGACTCAGGGTGAATGTTGGTTTTGAGGCTGGACTTGAACCTGGTTAAATCAGGTTGTGCCCACCCATTTCCTTTAGATGCCAAATGACATTTAAATGACATCTTTTGGTGAGACAACAGAACAGGTTGTCCAAAGAGGTGGTGGAAGCCCCATCCCTAGAGACATTCAAGGCCAGGCTTGATGAGGCTCTGAACATCCTGATGTAGTACAGGATGTCCCTTTTCACTGCAGGGATGTAGACCTTTGAATGTCCCTTCCAACTCTATGGTGATTCTATGACAGTTTAGGAAGGGAAAGGAAATGCTTTGGAAAGTAGAATGTACAATTACAGTTGATGGTAGGGTTTGTTGTTTTTTTTTTCTCCTCATTTTCATCAGGAAATTTCCAAGCCCATCTTACTTCCCATAGGGAAATGCATTTTTATCAGAAGATATTTAATGAAAGGAAAGAAAAAGCTATTATTGACTTAGAGAAAAAGGGTAGCTAAGCAAATTTGAGAAAACCGAGTCCCACTACTCCTGCCAGGCAGAGAAGTTGGTGCTCGGGAGACAGATTCTTTTTGTGTGGCAACACTTAGCTATGCATCCTAACATTCATTATTTAACAGCCTCCACGTGACATGTAGCTTTCAGAAACTTGATACTCTTTAGATAAGGGCAAGATCTCAGGTTTGAAATGTTCCCATTGCTAACTGAGCAATGGCTTTGATTCTCACTGATCTGCAACATGACTGTGTCGACATTCCCAAACCCTGGCAGAGCAATGCCAGTAGGCTCCAGTGGGGAGAAAGCAGAATAAAAACCTCATTTTAGGATTGAGCTGCTCTGTGGCATATTGTTTGAGTCAAATTCCTGTTCCCTGTTTCCCAGGTGCCCTGGCAAAATCTTCCAAGAAATAAAAAAATTCAACAAAACCATCCAGATGGCCAAAAATACACAAGCAAAGTTTCCCATGAAAACCTTAAATCTCAACTTCTAAGTCCAAGTTCTTAAACTTATGCTGCAATATCCCCTGTGAGGAGCATTAAAAATGACCTGGTTTAGAGTGATTCTGAGCAGCTGGAGTCCTGTCACTTGGCCTTGAGCATTCACTGAGCTGCTCCAAAGCATCCTCCTTTGAAATAGGGGTGCATTAAAAAAGTGGCAAGAACAAAGCAAGAGGACCTAAGCAGGACCAAGACCTTCAGGATTAAAAAAAAATATCTATTTTTCACTTTCCTAGCATCAAGAGCACTTTCTTCTACACCTTTGGGCATCTGCATGCCAACAGATGAGGGCAAGATGCAGAGATGCTGCAAGGCAGTGACAAGCTGGGAAGGATTTAAGCTTCACCCAGGAGCGGAATGACATTTCAGTGCATTATGCTTGGGAAGGTGCCAGGACAAATGATCTCCCACAGACTGCCTGGGCTGGAAAAATAAGCCCCCATATTTCTGTAATAGGGCAGTTACAATTTCTTATTGGTGATGCAACCATTAGAGGAGGCAAAGATCCTGAGTCAGGGAAACTGCTCTGCTGAGGAGTGTGGGGAAATGCACCACTGCTGAAAAATGGGTCCTTGATTGTCTCATAAAAGGAGGATTAAGCAAAGAGGCAGGGAAAAGGAAGTAGAAACTGCCCTGAAAAATAACATTTACATCCTGTTATCTAAAAAGACCTGGTTCTGCCAAGCATGAGCCCAGAAATGGCTCTGTGTGCTATCTCCAATGATAAGGCAAGGGGGAATGGGTACAAGCTGGAACACAGAAGGTTCCAGAGAAATGTAAGACAAAATTTTTTCACAGTGAGGGTGACAGAACACTGGAATGGGCTGCCCAGAGAGGGTGTGGAGTCTCCTTCTCTGGAGACATTCAAAACCCATCTGGAGGAGTTCCTGTGTGACCTGGTCTAGGTGTTCCTGCTCTGGCAGGGGGATTAGATTAGATGATCTCTGGAGGTCCCTTCCAATCCCTTGTATCTTGATCCCATCTAGTGGAGGCCAAACAAGAAGCTCTGTGCAGTTACTCAGAGATGGAAGCACCTCTGGCAGACAGAGATTGGACTATATATAGCAGAGAGGCCAAACCTTCTTTTCTTGTCCTGCACATAGAGACAATTAAAACTCATCACTGAGGAAACCAGGCTCTTCTGGTCACACTTGGTCTCTGATTTGCTCTGTGACCTGTTAGGCTACTTGTCCTCCCCTTCCTTACCCACCACTGTGTCTTCACCACCAGCAGGCACACTGCTAAGGAGAGGCAAATAATACCCAATACAAAACTACAGAATTGCCTTGGTTAGAAGGGGCTTTTCACATCATCTGTTCCAACCATCAATCGAACTCTAACATGAACCTTCTCTAAATTCTATGTCTACCTGTCCTTAAATACCTCCAAGAATGGTGCCCTCAGTAGTCAAAGCAATCTGTTTCAATGCTTGAAAACTCTTTCAGTGTAAAAATTTTTCCAAATAGCCAGCTTAATCATCCCAGGGTGCAACTTGAGGCTGTTTCATCATGTCCTATTGGTTATTACTTGGGAGAAGTACTTGGGGATGTCTCTACAAGCTCCTTTCAGGTACTTTAAGAGAGCAATAAAGTTTTGCCTCAGCCTCCTTTTCTCCAGGTTAAACATCCCCAGCTCTCTCAGACTCTCCTCATAAGTCTTATTCTCCCTTACCAGCACTGTTACCCTTCTCAAACTGTAGACCAACTTCCATAGAGCTATTTGTAGTTGAAATATGACTTCTCCATTCTGGAACAACTGACAAATTACATACCATGCCCTGTGTTGTCTTTGGAAGATGGATCACAAGGAAAATGAATCCTTAAACCCACAAACCCTCTGAATTACATCTTTAACCAGTGAGGGATGATGGTAGATCACTTGCAACTGCACCCTGTACCAGAATTAAGCACTTAGGACACCATTTTGCAGGCTGACAGACCCACTGGAGTGGTGGTTATGCAGCAAACTGACAGCTGTCACCACCTAAAAGCCCAATCTGCACTTTGCTTGAGTGTTTCTTTACCCAAAAACGACATAGCCATTGGAGGCTATTTGGCTGCTGGCCTTATTTTGGTCTTGGTTGAGAAGGAATGAATGCAAGCCCTTCTGAAGCTTGTGATACCTCCAAGAAGCAGGGAACAGAGATGCTGTTTGATGCAAAGGCAGAGAAGGAGCAGCTCCCTCCTGTGCTCATGTATATTTATTGCACTCCCAACTCAGAGCTCTGCTGCTGCTCATCAGCACAACCTATTTTTTGGCTCACTGCATCCCCCCCTTCCAGACTCTGGAATGCTTTCAGGAATGTAACTTTCCTGCTGAGCCTCTAAAACATCTCATCTTGTCACATAGAATCATAGAATAGTTTGGGTTAGAAGGGACCTTAAAGATCATCTAGTTCCAACCCATAGGCAGGGAAACCTCCCACTACATCATGTTGCTCAGTGCCTTGTCCAGCCTGACCATAAACAACTCCAGAGAGAGGGTGATCCACAAACTCTGGGCAACCTATTCCAGTGTAAAGAATTTCTTTACATCCCACCTTATATTTTCTTACATCCCACCTGCTTCCCACTCATCCTGGGATGCAGGGGAGAGCTGGTATATCTGCCCAGCTTAAATGCTTAAACTTTTCACAGAGGGGCTGCAAAGCAGAGGGCACTATTTTTTTTTTTTCGATCTTCAGAGGAACAGTGGGACGTTTATACGTTAGTTCCCTTTTTTCCCTGCATTTTTCCACTGCACAGGCTGCCATCTCGTGGGCACAGTGGGTTAGAGTGGGAAGTAAGTAAGGAACTCCCAAGGGCTAATAGCACTTGGCAATATTCTGCTCTGCTGATCTAAGAAACTGCACAGTTTCAGGTCTCTGCCTTTGGCAGATTATAGAGGAGCAGAGATGATGGAGGGGTTCAGCTGGTGATGCAGTCGGCAGGATACATTTTCCCATAAAAAATATCAGCTTTAACAAGCAAATCCTGATGGAATGCTAAGGTCAGAATGAGTGAGCTCAGCATACCAGTCACACAAAAGCTAAAACCCTGCTGTCAGTGTCACCGTTTGAGCTCCAGGCTACTGCTGGAGCTCAAACATCATTATTGCTCAAACAGTGCAATCAGGCATCCCAAAGTAAAGGAAATCTTTGTATTGACTGCAGAAAGTTCTGGCTCCAATTCAGGTGTGGGACAATCAGAGCCACTGCATGTTATTTACTAAGGGACCCTGAAGCTTTCATGGCCACCCTGTCCTGAGAAAGAAGTGAAGACCCTGGTATTTAATCTTTTAGGATACAGTTATTCAAGTGGAATCCCATATTTCTTGCACTGTAAGAATTTTCAGGGAAATCAAGGCAAAAATGTGCTCTCAAAATTATTGTAAAGTAATATTTGGACCAAGATGTTTAGGGCTTTGGCAAAATAATTTTAAAATTTGCTTCTGCCTATCAGTTTATCACCACTGAATTGATTTTCTGTCTGATCTTTTAGGATATAGCAACTCAAGTTGAAACCCGTATTTCTTGCACTGTGAGAATTTTTGCTGAAATCAAAGCAAATGTGTGTTCTGCCTTTTGAGGCACCTATACAATATTAATCAAAATTATTGTAAGCTAATTCTGGGTACATTTGGACCAAGGTGTTTATGGTTTTGATAAAATAATTTTAAAATTTGCTTCTGCCTATCAGTTTATCACCACTGAATTGATTTTCTGTCTGATCTTTTAGGATATAGTAACTCAAGTCAAATCCCATGTTCCTTGCCTAAGAATTTGCAGTGAAATCAAGGCAAAAGTGTGCTCTGCTTTTTTAGGCACTTACACAATATTAATCAAAATTATTGTAAGCTAATTTTGGGTACATTTGGACCAAGATGTTTAGAGCTTTGATAAGCAGAAGCAAATTTAAAAATTATTTTACCAGTTTATCACTATTGAACTGATTTTCTGTCTACTCTGACACCACTGGAACTTCCCAAAAGACTGATCATGTAAGGGCTTTGGTGTCATGAGGGGAGGTTTAGGATGAAACACTGCATTCAAACACACTCTTTCTCAATCAGAATTAACATTTAACCAGGGAAAAATCCTAAGCTCACAATGTTGTGGCCCTATTGCAGTAACCCTCAGCTTCAAGCACTTAACCTGATGAATCTAACTGTGTCCATGCTGTGTCACTATATATGTTGGAGGAAATCACTTTGACCCAGCACTTTCTAGCTCTGGTCACCAGGAAGAGACAGACACTTGATTTCTTCTCATCCTCTCTACTTCCCACACTGTTGGAATCTTTCTATGCTAGAAATCAGTATTAGTCTGTGTGGATAAGTAGTTCAAGCATTTTCACTCCATTCTGGATCATTTCAAAGTGGCACTTTGAAGTCAGAATTATCGAAGATTTGTCTTGCAAGCTAGAAATGAGACAAAGCAGTACTTACATTTGTGTCTGTGCAATGTCAAAATTGGAAGGTATAGGGTGTCTTTTCACTTCTCACATTGTCCATACACAAGAGTACACCAGCTAAACCATGGTATATCTATCCCTGAGCCAGGGGTATTCCAGTTCAAAGAGATCTGTCACTTCAGGCTAGGAAAGGTGGCTGGAGCAATTTCCTTATGAAGACAGGCTGAAGGAGTTGGGGTTGTTCAGCCTAGAGAAGAGAAGGCTCAGGGGGGACCTCAGAGTAACTTCTCAATACCTGGCAGGGGCTACGGAAAGGCTGGGGTAGGANGACAGTGGAAGAGGTTGCACAGAGAGGTTGTGGATGCCCCCTCAACCCCTGGAGGTGTTTAAGGCCAGGCTGGACAAGGCACTGAGCAACCTGATGTAGTGGGAGGTGTCCCTGCCTTTGGCAGGGGGGTTGGAACTCAATGAATTTTAAGGTCCCTTCCAACCTGAACTACTCTATGATTCTATATTTTCCTGCTTCTATGAGAAGTCTCCCTTTCTTTCTTTGCTACTCTTCTAGTACTGCCAGAAAGGATTTAATCGTAGGGACTCAACAAAATACCTTCTGAAAATGGAAGATTTCCTTGCTGGAATAGATTGGACACTATATGTGGTGAGAAGGATCTAAAATATTTCACTGGTATTCCTGCCTTGTCCTTTAAAAGGAGGCCATCTACCTTTTACGACAAGCTGAGCAGTACACGTGGCACCCTAAATCTGTTTTGTCAGCTGAGGGACAGGCTTCTTAAAAATATGCATTAAGATTTTAATACAGCTCATCACATTATACAGAACCAGACATCCCACTTAGTCTTCAAAGACTTGCTATTCCCCATGCACAGCCCACATGTGACTTTCTCCTCTTTAATTACATACAACGACAGCCTTCAGCAGGGCTCCTTGCCTCTGACACCACCACTGGCTGAGTCCAGAACTAGGACACAGCTTGCCAGCTCTAAAAACTGCATTTCTCTTCAAAATATCTCTATCTAGCTGCACTGAAAATACACTATTTTAATTTTCTTCCTGGAAAAGTAGTTTTCCCGGCACTAAAATGCTTGCTTGTGGAAGCAAATTTCATCCTAGCTTTATGGATAGTTGCAGCAAGCTGTGCTGTTTGCATGTCAGCATTACAAGGTAGGAATATATTTTGCTATCTTGTGTCCAGATGGCCAGTCAAGATGAGTTTCTCATGGATTTTTTGATGGGCAAACATTATTTTCACTGTAACAGTAACAAAAAGTCCTAGCTGAGGTCAGAAGCATCCTCTATCTGATAGTTAAATAGCTTGGCCTCTGAGTTGAGAAGTTAAAAATCCTGGTCCTGCACCCTGAAAATCACCAAGCTGGCTTCAAAAGCATAAAAATATTTAAAAAAAGGGTCTGTGTCTATAATTTCCTAGGTTTTCTTGGTTATTTGGAGTTTTAGGAGACACTCTCTCATACCTGCAGACTTTTTCTGAAGTTTTGACAGAGATGCTTAGCACCAAAGCTGAAATGAGGGATGGGCAGCAAAAAATGGAAGAAAATTTCATCTTTGCTGCAGAAAATAAGAACAATAACATCTTCCACATGGCTCTGGGAAGTGGGAACTGTAAGAAAGACATCAAATATGATTACTCCTCCTACCTGCTACTGAGAGTGGGTACCACTGTGCATGACAGATGGCAAATTTTGAGATAGCTCCAATTTGCACTGAGACCTCCAGGAGGGGGAGAGGAATGAGGAACCAGCAATAAGAGAAAAAGCAGAGGTAGTAGACATGAGAAGAGGCAAACAGATCAGAAGGAGATTAAGGGCAGAGAAAAGCCACAATGCCCCTTGCCCTTCCCTTGGATCTTAACTTCTAACAAAGCTTTGCTGCACATATGTCTCTGCATGTTATTTAAATGTCCTGTAGCAAGCTGTGCTTCCCACAGCCACTGACCTTCTGCTCATAAGCCAGGTACCAAATGGATATTAGTGGCTTGAGTGCAGCTCTGAAGAGAAGGATTTGGGGGTGTCAGTGGATGAAAAACTCAACATGAGCCTCCAGTGTGTGCTTGCCACCAAGAAGCCAACCAACTCCTGGGTTGCATTAAGAGAAGTGTGACCAGCATGTCAAGAGAGGTGATTTTGCCCCTCCACTCAGCTCTGGTGAGGCCCCACCTGGAGTTACTATGTCCAGTTCTGAAGTCCTCAACATAAGGAGGACATTGAGCTGCTGGAGCAGGTCCAGAAAAGGGGAATGAAGATGATCAAAGGGCTGGAGAAACTGCNTACATGGGAAATGTCCCTATCTATGGCAGGGGGGCTGAAACCAGATGATCTTTAAGGTTCCTTCCAACCCAAATTATTCTATGATTCTATTCTATATTTCTCCTCTTAAGTCAAGCTGAGAGTCCTGGGGAGCACTGGGGGAGCACAGCCCATCTCAGCCCTCCTCTTAGTCCTTCCCACCCAGTGCCTGAGAACAAACTGACAGTCCTTTAGAAAGGCACACTGGTTTGAGGATAGGGACAGTATGAGGACACTCCCCTGCTCAACAAAAAAGGTGATAGCAGCATTTTTTTTCATTTAATTTCCTTTGGAGCAGTAACTAATAGAGTTAGTAAGACCTAAGCAGTACTTTTTTCCAAGAGGATCCTAATATTAAATACCTTAAATCCTTAGTTTGGCACTTTTGGAAACAGCCTAATTTTCCAGGGTGTGTGTCCTGGTTTGGACCCCCCCAGGACAGTGTGGAAGGACTGTAGTACTCATGGATGCAGCACTTTGGAATTATCTGCTCATCTAATGACCTAAAAAGAGATTGTGATGCCTTTGGAAAGCTTGTTCTTCAGTTTTTACCTCTAGCAACTTGTTATTTCATGCTGTGCAACTTAAGGGATGACTTAGAGGAAAACTTCAAGCATCAGCTTCACAGATCACTGTTTCAGGAAGAGTGGAAGAGCCCTGGGCATGTTCTAGGTACAGACTTGTTCAGATCCTCATCAGAGCCAACCTCCTCACCTCCTTCTGCAAAACCCAGACCTTTGCTTGAACTTGCTACAGGAAAACCACAATTGAATTCCCTATGATTTAAACCAGGCTGAGATAGAGATAAAAACTTAATGAGTTTTTATTTAAAATGAGTTCTAAAGATGGAAAATGATTCAAGAAACTAGACAAAGCATAGAGTCAGCAATTCAATATGAATATTAAAACATATAGACAAATATCTGGATGCATTTGAGGAAGGAACAGGACAGTGTTATCACAGATAAAATAATTCCTGCAGATAGAGAAATTTTATTGCACATAGGCCACATTATGACCTAAGTGGCCTGATTTTCTGGATTTTCTAGGCAGTCATGAAGTAGTTTCTAATCCTTACACCTTCCAACTAAATTATTCTGATGCTCTGACAACATGCTGCTCCTTTTCTCAGACAGGAACGTGCCCCATTTGTGTGCCACGTTTCTAATACCTTTTGAAGTTTATTTGGAAGTGAGACAGCAGAAGATCCAGAGGTTAGCTGTGCCTCCTTTTATTCTTTGCAAGAATGATTTTGTGTGATCTTCATGTCATTAACAAGATAGGAAAGCTGAGAGAGAAGAGACTGGCAGATGAAGAGGAGGGGTTGGGTAGGAGGCACTGAAGAGGTGAATCTGGAATCCCTCCCCATCTTCTTTTGCTGCAGGGAACCAGAGAAGGAAACTGGCTGGAGGACAAGATGTTAACAACCCTCAGGATTCTGAGGATTGCTTAACATTTTTTAAATGCAAAGACAAAGCTTTGTGACTCATGTAGTTACAGAAAGCTGAGGGATCCTTTGAGGGCTGGAAAAGGGCAGCATCTCCCATTGATGAAATAAATACAGCTGAGGTCAGATATCTGGCTATCTTTGTTTGGGTTTAACCATTCCACTTCCTACTTTGTCTCCCAGAAGCAAACCATAATCTCCTTTTCCAAGACATTTGAGGCTTTGAGACCAATTGCACAGTGTCTACTGAAGAAGCAAGTGCTGCAGAGGAAAGAGCATTGAAATAATTTAAAGGCAAAGTAAATCTAAGCAGATGGGCAACCCTGCAGAGTAAAGGGATATGAATTCTTGGGCCCATGGAAAAGAGAGTTAAACAATTATTGTTCCCTCAGTCCCTAGAGTGGCATTCAAAACACTCAAAGTCACAGCAAAGGGATTCCCAAGCAAACGTGGAAGCAGATGAGGGCAAGAATCATTGATGTTTCTGTAAATCATGGACAGCAGGGCACCATTAGCTCTAAAACCCCTCTGCCACAACCAGATACAGTGGGTATTTAGGGAAAAATCCCAAAAGGGAACTGGGCTGAGTGTGGAGATCCAGTAATGCAAATTAGGTAAGTATTTAGGACCATCCTAGAGCCTGCAAAGTGTTGCTGCTTTCTCTGCTGCTCTGTTTGTGCCTCTGGACCCTTTGTATTTTTCACAAGCCAACTTTAAATCACAATTAATAAAGAGATCTGCTTCTTCCAACTGTTTAATTCCACTTAAATGTGAAATCTTATCATACTGTCCCTTCCAATCACTGCTCAAGGAGTTTCTCAAGTGAAAGAAAGGGCAGGGAAAACATTGCCTAATCAGATTTCTCCTGTCATCTTAGCTCTCGGGGATCTTTGTTCAGCAATGTGTAACTGTCATTTCAGCCTATAAAGAACAGGCATTTTCCTCCACCATGGGGTGTCTAGAGGCACCTGCAGGATGACAAACATGACACAGACCTGGGACAGAATAAACCCAACATCAATGACATCAATGTAATGTTGTAAGATAACATATAGCAACTATGACATAGTAATGCTGCTGGGGGAAATCCCAAACACAGATACAGGCTGGGTGGAGAGTAGAATCTTAGAGTAGTTTGGGTTGGAAGGGAGCTTAAAGATCATCTGGTTCCAACCTCCCTGCCATAGGCAGGAACACCTCCCACTACATCAGGCTGCTCAGAGTAGCTTGAGTGCAGTTCTGAAGAGAAGGACTTGGGGGTGTCAGCGGAAAAACTCAACATGAGCCACCAGTATGCACTTGAAGCCAAGAAGGCCAATCAAATCCTTGGTTGCATCAGGAGAAGTGTGACCAGCTGATTAAGAGAGGTGATTTTGTCCCTCTACTCAGCTCTAGTGAGACCCCACCAGGTGTATTGCATCCAGTTCTGGAGCCCTCAACATAAGAAGGACATTGAGCTGTTGGAGCAGGTCCAGAGGAGGGCCATGAAGATGATTAAAAGGCTGGAGCATCTCCCTTATGAAGACAGGCTGAAGGAGTTGGGGTTGTTCAGCCTGGAGAAGAGAAGGCTCAGGGGGTACCTCATTGTAGTTTCTCAATACCTGAAGGAGACTACAGAAAGGCAGGGGTAGGACTTTTTAATAAGATATCTGATGGCAGGACTAGAAATAATGGATGTAAATTGGAAGAGGGGAGATTTAGGCTGGGTAGAGGAAAGAAATTCTTTATGGTGAGGGTGGTGAGACAGTGGAAAATGTTGCCCAGAGAGGTTGTAGATGCCCCCTCAATCCCTGGAGGTGTTTAAGGCCATGCTGGACAAGGCACTGAGCAACCTAGTCTAGTGGGAGGTGTCCCTACCTATGGCAAGGGGGTTGGAACCAGATGACCTTTAAGGTCCCTTCTAACCTGAACCTATGATTCAAAACCGCCCCCTTCCCTCTCATCTCAGGGATCTGCAAACACTCTTGCTGCTTGTATTTCATGACCCGTGTCCCAGTCACGGCCACTTTGGCAACTGCATCAACCCACCCCCCTGTCTGAGAAGCGATTGGAGCGGGAGTGGTGTAGAGATTCCCCCTCTCCATCCGCGATGTGGTACCCTGGGCATCCCCAGGATGCCTGTTGCTTTCCCCTTCCTCATTGAGGACGGGGACCGGCGGGACGAGGGCGGTGCCTGTCGGTGTCGATGGGCGGGGGAGCTCCCCTATCCCTCCCAGGCATCACGGCGGCGGAGCGGGCGGCATGTGTCCCGCGGCCCCTTTCCTTCTCCTCCTCCTCTTCTTCTTGCTGCTGTCCCGTTTGTGGCAGCGCAGGAAGATAGGGGTGGAACCTGCCGGTCGTGCCGTGCTCATCACCGGCTGCGACAGCGGTTTCGGGCACCTTCTGGCTCTCCGTCTCCATCGCTTGGGCTTCACCGTGTTCGCCGGCTGCCTCTGCCCGGCGGGGGACGGGGCGCGGCGGCTGCAGCGGGAGGCGGAGGCTGGAGCCGGCCGACTGCGCGTCCTCCGCTTGGATGTCACCTGCCACCGCGATGTGGTGGCTGCCAAGGAACTGGTGCTCAGCCAGCTGCCCGAGAGAGGTGAGGACACCCGTGGGACCGGCTGGGAGGAGCGGGGAGAGCCCAAATGGAGCTTGGAGGGGTCGCCGAGGGGACAGTTAGACTTGTCGCGGTGTCACCCGTGGAGCTAACTGCAGTTATCACTAGCAGGGATAACAAAAAGTGGGCTAGATAAAGCTGTCGGCTGGGAAAAGTGCTCTTCAGCGCACCCATGGATGGCTGTCATCAGAAGGGGCCATCCCCGATTGCGGGTGTGGAGGGTCCGACAGCCCTTCCCCAGGTATCGACAGTAGGAAAAGCTTTTTCCATCATTTCCCTGCTCTTATGATGCAGCGTTTTGAAGGTAGGTTGTAGAAATTAAAAGCAAATGGACTTTTAGAGAACGGGACAGAACGTTTGGGGGAACTCCCAATTAACTTTCCTGCTAAGTTTGTTAAATATCAAGGAGAAAAGGAACCTTTTTAAATGCCTGATATGAATGGAGTGAATGCCACAAGCCTCTTTGTAACTTATAATATATAGAATCATAGAATAGTTTGGGTTGGAAGGGAGATCATCTAGTTCCAACCCCCCTCCCACTAGATCAGGCTGCTCAGTGCCTTGTCCAACCTGACCTTAAATGCCTCCAGAGAGGGGATATCCACAACCTCTCTGGGCAACCTCTTCCACCCTCACTGTAAAGAATTTCTTTCTTATCTCCATCCTAAATCTCCCCTCTTTTAATTTACATCCATTAATCCTGGTCTTTCCATCACATATCCTATTAAAAAGTCCTACCCCTGCCTTTCCCAAACACCCTGCACTGCCACAGACTTGATTGACTTGATCCCTCTTCATCTTTTCACTAGGAATATGGCATATCACACAATCCTTCCTGGCTTTGGAGGACAAAGTTATTGAGGTTTAGTGTGGGAAATTCCTGCTTTGGAAGCAAATTCACTGGAAGAATGCTGTCACTTTCTCTGTTTAAACACCAATTTTGTTATACAGTGTCAGAACACAAGTAGTGTGTATATGTTAGGAAGGTTTACTTTATAAACTAACTAAAAAAATTGTCTGTTTCAGTTTTAACTACTGTTGTGAATGAAATGCTGTATCCACTGTTCTTGACAGGGCTCCTGAAGGACCAAAATACCATAAAATCATGGCAGTAACTTTGCCAAAGATCAGAAAGAGTTCAGCCTAAGGCTTTCTGCAGCATCTTCACCAGGGTGACCAAAGGACATCTTTGTCACAAGTTCTACAGGAGGCTGCAGCTGGGCTGGCATCACACCCATAGCCTGGGTCCAAAGGAAAGGAGAGAAGCATAGTTACCCACCCTGTATCACCAAAAAACTCAGCTTGGAAATGCTGCAGAAGGCATGAAAACCCAATCATTTGCCTCAAACACATACAAGAATTCTTATATTAAAAAAAAAGCATCAGCAAAATTATCAAGGCTGGCAGAAACAGGCTACAAACTTAAATTCTGAGTCCAAGTTGGGCTACCCTGTGTATTTTGTAGTCTAGGTCACCTTATTCTTAGTCAGAATAAGAAGATACATGTCACTTAGTGCTTTACTGTAGACCTATAGCTGTTGTGAAGGCAAGAATAAGTCTTCTCTGTCAGCTCCAAGATGCAAGTACTCTACATGTCAGTGAGAAATTCCACTAGTTAAGGTTATTAGCCCAGCAGACTCCTCATGCACAGTCTTCTCTGGCTTTGGGGCCAAAGGAATAGCACTTTTTGTCAGAGGCTGTGTCAGAACATGCATTGTTGTTGATAAATTTCTGCTTGTAAACACTGTGTCTCTGTGTTTCAAGGGGCTGGGCTCATTAGCACCAAAACCTGTTGTTTTGTGGGAAAAAGTTATCCAAGAGTATCAAATTAAAAAAAAAAACTTGTTTATTTTACCCAGTGCTGCACCCATGTACCTGATTCTGATTCCAGGAAGAATCAAAGCTGAAATCTTGGAAAAAGAGCCAAGATAGAGGCTCCTAAATTAGTCAGACACTTTGAAAATATTACCCCTTAGCCTTTAATAGAATTTTCACAAAGCTGCTCATAGCACCTAGTGGGATTAAAGTAATTAAAATATCAGGGTAGGCTGCATTAGCTGTAAGATGTAGTTTCCCAGATCATGTTGTTCACAAATAACTTAAGAAGACTATAAAGTGATTTGTTATTATTAAACAGCACAGAGATAATGACCATAACTCCATTCCTTCATTAGGCAAAACAAGCCTGCACCTATAAGCAGAAAATAGAAGAAAAATAATACAACAAAAAAGTTGTTTCTGAGGCTTAAAATCACTAGTTTTGTCACCCAACAGTGGTTGTTTTGCAGTGAAAGGTTCTTGATGAGATATTTCTCTTCCACAGGTTTCTGGGGGCTTGTCAACAATGCAGGAATATCAACATTTGGGGAGACAGGGTGGCTGTCTATGGAGAAATATGAAAAAATGGCAGATGTCAATCTCCTTGGGAGCATCAGGACAACCCTGGCTTTTCTTCCCCTGCTAAGGAAATACAAGGGTAGGTTAATCCACTGTTATTTCGAGTTGTAAAATAACTGGCTTACTATAAGCAGGGTAATGGAGCATCTATAAAAGCAGCTTTAATTGCCTTACTTGTCACTGAAGTGACAGCCTCCTCCTGTGTGGCCTCAAAGAGCAACTTGATCCTGAAAAGAGGGTAAAGTTGTAAGGGGAAAAAAAACACCCTTAAAGATTCTGTTGTTGCAATCTACAGGAAAAAAATATCTACAAATGATGAATTCTCTCAAAAACAGAGAGTAAAATCCTAAAGGTTGATCAGTCTTGCCCAGGCAAGGCTTTGCAAGCACTGACAACCAGAAAACACAAAGATCCAATGAGGTCTCACTTAACTTTATTATTTTGGCTTTGCTATTTTACTATTTGGCAATTAGGATGGAAGGATTACTGAAGAGGTAAACTAGAGACATCTGCCTTCCAGTTCCAGGCCAGCAAGATCCTCTCTGTGACCTTGGGCAGGGAATTTCAAGTATGTGAAAGTGCTGGGTGTCCACTGGGGTTTGCATGGACCTCTAGATGCATGAGCTTTATCCTTTCTTCTGAGAAGAAAAGTATCAAACAACTCTACAGCATGTCTTAATCTCTTTGCAGTTTGTTCTCTACCTGTCTCCATCACTTTTTTTTGTTTCTCCTCCTTTGGAGAGAAGGAAACCCTTTTTTGGTTCTCCTCCTTTGGAGAGAAGGAAACCCCTTTTTGGTTCTCCTCCTTTGGAGAGAAGGAAACACTTTTTTAGTTCTCCTCCTTTGGAGAGAAAGATACCCCTTTTTGTTTCTCCTCCTTTGGAGAGAAAGAAACCCTTTTTTTTTCCCTACTTAGGAGAGGAAGAAATCCTTTTTTGTTTCTCCTCCTTTGGAGAGAAAGAAACCCTTTTTGTTTCTTCTCTTTTGTCTGTTTAAGCTCTAAGCACTTTCAGGTGAGGATTCATTCTGTGAGTATACAGCATCAAGCACAGCAAGGGCTAGATTTCATCCACAAGCCCCAAATCCCACTGTTCCACAAAACACTGGTAAGATAAAAGCATCCCGCTTTTGGCTACTCTGCTGCTTTCTGTTTGGTTGCCTCGCTTGATGATATTCTAATGCAATAAAAAAAGGCAAGGCATGTATTTTTATAAAAGAATGTGCTACTGCATGTACCAAACATCTGTGTTATGTGTCCATTACATGGGAAGACATAATTTTTTTCCTGTGATGTTCTACTCCTCAGTGATGCTGCTCCTCCAGAGGCATTTTGTCTGACTTCATGAATTAGAACTCAATTCTGCTTTGAAGTGAAAGGGACTAATGTGTGTATGAAATTAAGCAAGTGCAGAAACTTTTAGAAGATTAGGGTCTGTCTGGCTGCATGTACATGATACCTTATCTCAAAAGAGTGCTCTGTGCCTCACTTTTGGCTGTCAGTGATGTCTTTATTAGCTGCTCACACTCTATTTTCAAGTCTCATCTATGTAGGAGTAGAGGCCAGGTTGCTTTTAGGAAGAATCAGGGGCTTCCTTGCAGGAACAGCAAGTGGCTTTTCCAAATGAAAAGCCTGAATTATGCATGTTAGAGGATCCTCCTGAGAAAGCTGAGCTTCTATTACCTTGGGCAAAGAGCCAAATTAGATGGTATCTCCCACATCTCCTGTGCATGCCCCAGATCACTTAGCTACTGGATAAAGGAAGCACTGAGGTCCTTTTGCCACCCAGTAGATGTGTTCTGAAGGGTTGGCTGTCATTTGAGAATATGAACCTTTTCCAAGAAGAGCTTTGAGATTATTAACACTTGTAATAAAGAGAGGTACCATCCTCCTGACTCAAATAAAGCATCATATTCTGAGAGGAGAAACACTTCCCCACATCCTTTCCAGATGGCCAAGCCAGCTGATGTAGCATCTTGATCAGCAAGCTGATAGTTGTTCTGTGATTGTGTGTAAAATTGATTCCAGACGTTGTGTAGGAAGGCAGGGGAACTAATTCAGCATGACAGATTTCACTGCATTCCCATGATACCCTTTTGGATATCCCACAAGCCTCTACCATTCAGTCAGGCTGGAGCTCAGACTTTCCCTACATCTGTGACAGCAACAGGAATCATAGACTGATTTGGGCTGGAAGGGACATTAAAGATCATCTAGTTCCAACCCCCCTGCCATGGAATGTCACTATGTACTCTTTATTGTTAGTAAAAGGACATTTCCTTTCACCTCTGGTATCTATATATAACTCGATGATCTGGCTATGTGATCAAAGTGAAGAAGTAAATAGTGGAAACAAACCACAGAACCAGAAAGCAGAAATCTTTACTATTTCATGCATGTCCACACTAGGCAAGACTTTTAAAGGAGGACAGAAAGCAGCACAGATCAGGGGAATTGGAGTAAGGAAGTATAAGGCTGTGAACATTTTGTCAAATCTCCTTTCCCCGGTGAAGCTCATCACTGCACAGTCCAATTTTGACATTATATGCACAGGTCTCAGTATAGAGACATCATTAGCACATTAAAATATGGTATTAGTAGTCATATCTACAGCAAGGAAAATCATCTGCTCTTCTCTTAAGGTACAGAGTGGTTTGGGTTGGAAGAAACCTTAAAGATCATCTAGTTCCAAACCCCCTGCCATGGGCAGGGACACCTCCTGCTAGACCAGGTTGCTCAATGCCCCATCCAGCCTGACCTTAAACACCTCCCTTAACAGCCTGGGTCCCCACAGATGGGACAACACCCTTTGGCACTAGGGGATCCCGACACTTTGGATTGGGCAGAACCTTGAGGATCATCTGTTCCCAACCAGCCACAGCTTTTCTGGGCAGCCTGGTCACAGTGTGACACCATCTTCTCTTATTACTAGTGTAGTCTTTTATTACTGTTTTTCAATGTAATGTTTTTAGGGCACTGCTTTGGTTTCCATCTCTTTCATCCCATCTCAGACTCAATTTGTCTAGTGCTGTCCTTCTATTAGATAGAAGGATGATTTTTGTTAACATTCTCTGCTTCACAGAGCTGAGACAGCTTGACTTTGGCACTCTATTGTGATAAAATAACATCATGCTAAATGCCATGTTATTAGAAATTCAGAAGACTTGTGTAAATCAATCCTATGTTAAAGAAATAGGAGTGAAATTACATTATTTGCTTATTTTCTTTCTAGGACGTATTGTTTTCATGTCCAGCATCATTGCCTATTTTGCTATGGGAAATGGCATTTATTCTATGACCAAGGCAGCTATTGAAAAATTTTGTGATGCTCTGAGACTGGAAATGAAGAAGTTTGGTGTCCAGGTGAGTGATCTAAGAAAAGTTTCCACAGAACTCCTTCCTTATTTCTGATTTTGATTTTCATATGAGAAACCTCCTACAAGGAAGAAATGCAGCTTTTTGCAGGAGAAAAAAATAACAAAGCAAAACAAAACCCACACAAAATGAAACAAGCTCTTGTACAATGTGACAGACAATAGCATGAGTGTGGAAATTTTGGCAAGGAGACAAGAACAATCATAAAGAAAATTATATTTAATCTTGTACAAAGTAAGCTCCGAGTGAATGAGATAAAGATCAGAGCTGAATCCACGGATGCAGCTTCCCCATGGAAAGAGATTGCCCTTAGGGCTAACCAGTCAGCTGGAAACTGCAGAGAACAGAAGACCTGGGATATGTAGGAGAGGGTCCAGAGGATCATCCAGTAGAAGAGAAGGCTTCTACTGGATCATCCAGTAGAAGAGACCTCAGAATGCCCTGACACTACCTAAGGGCCCTACAGGAAAGCTGGGGAAAGACTATTTGCAGGGCACACAGTGATAGGATGAGGGGCAGTGGTTTTAAACTAGGGCAGGTTTAGATTAGACATTATAAAGAAGATCTTCCCCATGGTGGTGAGAAACTGGAACAGGTTGCCCAGAGAGGTGGTGGAAGCCCCATCCCTGGACACATTCAAGGCCGGGCTTGATGAGGCTCTGAGCAACCTGATCTAGTGTAGGATGTCCCCGCTACTGCAGAGTGGATGGATCAGATGAATCTTGAAGTTTCCTTCCAACTCCATGACTCTATGTTTACAATTCTGAGAAGCTGTGGGCTTCCTTCTCTTCTCTTCATGCCAACTCCACAACTTCCACACCTTCTCCATATCTTCTACAGTGGAGAAACTTGGGTAATGGAGGTTTTTCTCTGGGAGTGAAGAGTCCAGATGTGAGGGGTTCCTCCTTGCCTCTTCCTTTTAAGAAGGCTCCTTCCTTTTTGCAGGAACAGCTCCACTGAGTAATCATGTTTTTATGCTCTTAACCTAATAGACTCTGAGAGTGATCTTAGTGCCCTGTCTAAGCAACACCAATCATCAAACCTGAAGCTCAGCTCACTAAGTAGTTTCACTCGGCTTTTTCCTTGGAGTCAATGTTGAAACATTCTCCTCAAACACTTACAAAGACTCTCCTAAAGGATTTACATCAGCATAGGCTTTACATGCACAGATTTACAGCATTGTTCATGAGCTTTGTGTTGGGAGAAATTACAGCTATGCATCTATTAGCTACTCCTCTTGGATAAATATAAAATGGAAGTGATTTTCAACATCCTAATACCATGCAGCACGATGAGGATTTGAACCAATTACCTGAGGATAATCTCAAATGCATGGAAAAGCTTAGTTGAACAGGTTAGCTACTATGGTTTTTTTGGGATTTTTTCCCCCAGAATAGCCCTAGCTCACAACACAGTCATGTTCTGGAAATATTTGTCAGAATATCTGAATACTTTTCTGTTTCTCACTGTATGAAAGGCACTGGCTGCCATTTGACTCAGAACCTACCCTGCAGAGAGCCTGCTGAATACACAGTCCCTCTTTTCATGTTCTGTTCCCTTTGTCCCTTCAGGAGAAAGTCACCCAAAGGTGGCAAAGACCAGATGGAGCTATGGCTCTGTCACACTGAACTCTGGCCAAACAAACTGCCTGCAGGAAACAGATTATGTGTCTTTCATGAGAAAGGCTACAAAAAATTTTGGAAAGGGGATGGGGGAAAAGCATAGCCTTCTTTCTCAGCAAATCTAAATAAAAATCCAAAAGAATTAAGTTTTCAAAACCCTTTCTTTTAAATTAAACATGGGGAGCTAAATAGAGACATTAGTTTGGCTAATAATACCTCTGAAAATGCCTGTTCCTCACCTCCTCAGGTGTGCTGTGGGCCCATTGCCATGCACTGACACACAGGCAGTGGTCTTTGGTAGGTGGGATGTGTGGCAGATTTGAGACATTGAGAAGATTCATCCCCTCCACTCCTCTTCCATGAGACCCTACCTGGAGAACTGTATCCAGTTCTGGGGTACCCAACATGAAGACATGGACCTGTTGGAGTGAGTACAGAGGAGGGACATGAAGATGATCAAAGGGCTGGAGCACTTTTGCTGTGAGGACAAACTTGGAGAATTGGGGTTGTTCAGCCTGGAGAAGCCTCCAGGGACATTAAAGACCTTCTAGTCCCTAAAGAGGAAATGAGATGGGACTCTTTATCAGGGAAAGGAGATAGGGAAAAAGTTTTCAACTGAAAGAGGGGAGATTTAGGTTAGAAATTTAGGAAGAAATTCTTTACTCTGAGCATGGTGAGACATTGACACAGGTTGTCCAGGGAAGCTGTGAGTATCCCATCCCTGGAAGTGTCCATGGCCAGGCTGGGAGGTGTCCCTGCCTATGGCAGAGGTTTGGAACTAGGGGATCTTTAAGGTCCCTTCCAACTGTCCTATGATTCTGTATGTCCACAGACTTTCCAGAGAATGCCTGTCAGATTCCCAAGTATTTTACCCAGCTCAGTACTGTTTTTTTCTCACCATGTGTTGTATATAGTCTTTAAAAATCCAACCAGTTAAATACCATGGAGTTTTTAATGTAATATATCTACAAACAGTTGCAACAAGCCTGCTGCTGACTGAGGAAAACCATGCTCAGCCTGCTTTGAAGTTCCCCAGAAGCCATCACAACAGTAGCAACAACATGTGCAAAGAAAACAGACAGAACAGCAAAGATTTTGGTGCTTTCAATTTAAATCTACACACAGAGAAATCCATGGCAATTTGCTAAAGACTTCAATGAGAGTTAGACCTTTGGTCCCTTCTGTACTTGGCTGACAACAACTATTTTCATTTGAATTACACCTGCTTGGGGGAAACATCAGTTCTTTCCCCATGACCTTCTAATTTTCTCTGTCATCTCCTTTTGTCCCAAAGTGGGGCAAGAAATTAACAATGGCAAGATCTGCCACCAAGTGAAAAATCCAAAGTATTCTACTTTGGAGATGTCAAATCTACACTGAAATGCTTTGTCTCAGTGTTGTCACGACATTTATGACCTTAAGCATTCCATAAGAATCAGAGATGTACCATTGCATCCTGTGAAAGTGTGCCGAGTAGTCAAAACAAGAGCATGAACATCAGAGCAAAATGAGCAAGTCAGAATAAAGCACTTCTTCAGTCTTCCGATTTCAAATATTTGATTTCATTCAAGTTTTCAAGGTTAAAATTTCAACAAAGCAGCATTTTTCCTGGAAGGAATCTGCCTGCAGGGAGCTTTTGACCCGTTTAACTTACTGTAGTGTTCAAATTAACTTGGTAAATTTGCATCTTGGTAAGTTTTATGTCTTTCTTTTAGGTCTGTATTATCCAGCCAGGAAATTATGCACGTTCTACAAAAATTCAGCCACCAATCAGTGCCCAAGAGATCTGGGATGAACTCAGTGAAGAGGAAAAGGCAGTTTACAGCAAGGAATACATTCAAGAGAGGGCAAACTTCTTCAACAGCATCCTCAGTGAGGGAAGCACAAAAGGCAATGAAGTTGTTGATGCAATGGTAGATGCTTTAACATCTCCTGCACCCAAGGCACGTTACATGGTGGCCAAGCTGAAAGAAAAAGCACTGGTGTTTGTGTGTGCTTTGTTCCCAACCTTTGTGATGGATTCTGTTTTGTCTTATGCTCTGAGTAAAGTAAAATTGGAATAGCCTCTGGTGGTGCTGGTTAGTGACACAGAAAGACAAAGCTGAATATAACACCCTCAGAAATGAGTATGATGACAACAGTTAACTGCTGCAAATTTTGAGGGATCTCCTTGTCAGAACTCACACTTATTCACAGAAAAAAAAACATACAGGACCTAATGGGATCTAAAATTACCTGGATAAGCATATTAATTTCTCCTTTTTCAGGTAAAAAAACCCAACATATGGCTACTTAGGCCATTTTACATATTACCTTTAAAATGTAATGCTTTTTCTGATGCAATATCAGGTCACTGTGTTGCAGACATGGTGGAGACAAAGTGAAGAACATCCTAAAGGGCAAACTGTACCCCTGAAATTATTACAGTAGGCATAAAAATGCCTCTTTTTGTAGGAACTCAAGTAGTAAATTATTAGGGGCAATGGGAAGAGGTTAATGGAAAACTTAGGTAGGAGCAACAGAACTTGAAGTATTTTGCATGGAGTTAAGTGGCTGTAGAAAGTTAGGAAGTGATAAATAAAGTTGTAATACAGAAACGGTGTCTGGGCTAACTGTACTTTTTCAGGTGCTCTAAGTAAATCTATAACAAAGTCAATATGCCATGGATTTTGGAAAATAAGTAGTATATTCCAGTTTAAAATGTTTAATCCTAAATAAACCGTCTTTTATCTGATGTCTGGATTAATCAATGCCCTACCCTAAAGTGTAGTCAGAGAACTAAAGACCAATGTGACAGATGCCAAAACACAGTAGCATCTTGTACCTTAGAAGGAACACATTTAGCCTGGAGCTCTGGTTTTGCTATTATTATAAGGAATAAGCTCTGGTGGAAAAAAAAACGGGTATTGACATGAACAAGACGACTTTAAAGTGTCTATGAGAGTTGCTAAGCACAGTGGCTTCATCAGCAGTCTCCTCCTGACTGTAGTGGAAAACATTGCTGGTTTTCATGCCTGGTTTTAAGTTTAGCTTGGTTGTGGCATGATACAAAATCCAAATGATTTTGGACCAAATGATTCCAGAATAGCTGGGGTTAGCTCCTGGTGACACCAGGAGATACAGAGCAGCAGCACAGAGCATTATCCTCCCACAGCACATCTCTTGTATCAAACTGAGGACACTTCTCTAAGTTTCTGAACTAGAAATTGCATCCTGGGAAGTCTTTCCTAATATATTTAATTAATTACTATGAAAAGTTACTCTCTCGTTGGGCAATTGGTCAGTCTGAGACAGAAACATAGAATCATAGAAAGGTTTGGGTTGGAAGAGACCTTAAGTGATCATCTAGTTCCAACCACTCTGCCATGAGCAGGGACACCTCCCACTAGACCAGATTGCTCAATGGCTCACCCAACCTGGCCTTGCTCTGAGCCAAGCAAAAGCTTCCCTGAGCTATCACCATCAGTATAATGATGTTTTTATTACAAAAAAAAAAAGACCAGAAAAGCAAAGAGATTGACTATTCTGGGTTCTCTCAGCAGAGGAACTGCATCTCTTTTAGACTGTGGAACATCTTGTATCTCTCTCCAAATACTGGAGCTGGCATTGGTAGGAGGACAAGCCAGAGCTCCCACCTGCTTCCCAGCCCATCAACAGCAAGATTATCAGATGATTATCATCCACTCTCCTCATTTAACCACAACTAAGCAAGGCCAAGCCAGGGAACAGGAGCAAGGCTTATTCCAGCTGAACCAACTGAGTTCATGTATAGAAATTCCCCCTGCTTGACCTCAGGGATTTCAACAGCCTTACATCAGTTTGGAAGAGTTGCTTTCCAGCTCTGAGCCATTCTTTGTACAGATTACCCTTCCTTAGAGTAAGCAGCACTCAATTCAACAAGCAGCTTGGAAACCAAAATGTTTCTTCACTGGCCTGATGCTTCTTTCTGCCTCAAGGACTAAATTTCTTTCCATTTATGGATTCCCTTTTATTTTCAATGCATTGTTTCTGAGAGGCAACACCACATTTACCTCCCAGATAGCAATGACATAACATCCAGCTGAAAATTCCTCCTTTATTCACTGTGTTGAAGCATGTGATCAATATTTCAGTAGTCATGTGTAACATCAGAAGAGCATTTATTCCTTTGTTTTGAGAGATAAGAACTCTCAGTGTGTGGTATCTCACATGGGACACCCTGACAAGCAGGATGAGAACAGATGGGACAAATGAAGGCAGTTTGTATTTTCATGGCTGCCTGACTTGTCAGCCTGGAAGCTAACAGAAAAAAAACAGCTACAAAATTATTATCTTTCATCTTCCCCCTCAGCTTTTTATTATCATCTGCATAGAAAGAGCCAATCAAGAGAGTGAGAGCTCCAGTTATTAACAGGCCTGATGCACTCCCACTCAAAGTCATCTGGAACCCTCCCACTGAGTTATGTGTGTTCCAAGGCACAGTGCTAGACAAGTACATCTCAAAAAAAGTAGCAAGAAATATTTCAGAGTCCATGAAATAGCAAAGAGACCCTCAGAAGATGAGGTGATGAAAGGGATGCAGCATCCCTTACTCATCAAAAGGGTACAGTCAAGAAAAGGGATTGTTAACACAAGCTTTCAGTGAACCAAATGATGCTAACCAAGTCAGTGACCAACTTTGAGGACTCCTGGAGCTGTCATCTCTTCAACCAAACTCCTGCCCATCTGTGTGTCATTGGAGGACTCTCCCAACTGGAGAGATCCCAGAGTTCATCCTGGGGAACCACTTAACTGCTGGCTGACCCCACCATCCCTTGTATTACTTTACCTCATCATCAGGCAAAGACTGGCTTCCTCTTAACCAGTTCCTCACATCAAAATGCAGATGCCTACAACAAGCCTGTGTTTATAACATCCTATATAAGCCACAGTTACAACATTTCCAGAAAAACTTTGGTGACAAAAATAAAAGGGGGGAAAAAAAAAAACTTCGTTGATACCATTCTTAAATTCAAAATGCTCCTCTCCAATACCCAGCTGACCTGATGCAGACACTCCTGGAGGGTTCTCTTTTTTTTCCTCTTTTTTTCCCCCTAGTGTGTTCATCTCAGACTGAATTAAAATGAGAACTTGAGAACTTCTTGGCTGAACTATTCATTTTTTATAAGCCCTGGTGACAGTTTGGGCAAACATTTAATTTTCCCCTTGAAAACAAGCATCAGAAGAGAGATGCAGTTTTCCTCCCAAGTATCATCCCCAGGAACATACTAAAGTACAAAAGCAGACATGATAACAGTGTGGGTTTTGGAGCACTCTACCATCTGTATGAATATGCATGTGGGTTTTAACAGAGGTTCTCTCTTCTGTGAAAGGATTGTTCTAGAAGTACATATTAATTGTCAGAAAACAGAAGCATGGTTTTTGATAGCCATCAACTACAATGCAAGGAAAATAAAAAATTCAGGAAACTAAGTCAGTTTAGTAAGTTGTACATTGATCTAAATGGTATCAACAGCTTCATCTACTGCCATAAAAAAAAAAAAGAGGCAGAGTGGAACCCAGGAAATGCATATGTACACAGCAGTAGTAGAGTGTTACTACCAGCAGAGTTAAGAGGTGATCTCAATGCTTCATGAAACAAAAACCATCTCCAGAAGCTCTTTGTCCCTTCTAGAAGGAGGTTATTCCCTTCATATTCAGTGTTGCTGTGGGCATCACCATCAGAAACACCCTCACACACATTCTCTGAGCAGCACCACTGCACACCCACTGGTTTTACTGACACTTAATAGTAATTATTACTATTAATAATAATAGTAATAGCATTACTATTATTATAGTAATATCCTAATTAGTTCTCATGCTCACAGCTCACCAAAACAGCCCGGACAACTTTTGTAATTATCCAAGAAGTCTTAAGTTTGTATCATTCCCCCAAGCTGGCACTTCTGAAAGAGGAGATTTTGGATGTAATGCATCATACAGATTTTTTTTTTTTTTACAGGAGCATCAGACCACGAGGAAATGAGTAACAGCAGCAATTACTTAGATAGTAAAAGGCTTCAGTTAATAACTCTGAAACCCCCAAAAACACCTTCCAGCTGAAGTGAGGCTTTGTTATCTAGCTCAGCTCCTACTGATATCACCAGAATAAGAGGCCTTATGTCACACAGCCTCCTTCCAGAGGTCAGCTCTGGGATGTGTGTTTCATCCTTCAGCTTTTAAGCAGCAGGATATAAAGGCAGCACATGATGCTGAGTGTGACAGCTCCATTACTCCATGGGTTTTGCACAGGGACTGTGCAGTGCTGTCAGTTTGGCACCTTCTGCCAGCAGCAAGCAAACAAAACTTCACAGCCTTCATGCTCCAAACACTTGAAAGCAGCTGTTGAGCAGTAAAACCTTTTCGTGGGTAATTAGATCGTTTTGGGGCTGTAAAGCGAGCACATTGGTAAGGGGAGCTTTACTTAGCATGATGAAGCACCTTGCAGAAGTGATTGAGGTTAATGTTTAAGAGGAAAAACAAGAGGAAAACATATATGCTCTTCAATAATAGATGTTCTTTGCAGTAATTCTGTGTAGGAAATAATTAACACCTCATTATCAGATGCTGACACAGTTTAACCTATCTGCTATGGTCTCCACAGGCTGCAGGTAACCATGAAGCCAGTGGAACAGCTCTGGGAGTGTCACAGGAGTGAACATTGCTCCTTGCTGACTGTAGTCCACTAGAGATGTCCCTGCATGGAAGGGGAGGGTAAGTGCTTGAAGTTCCCAGGACAGAGTGACTACAAGGCCACTAAGTTATGCCACAACAAACCTCTGGACAGCACTGCCCTCAAAAGAAGTCTCAGACAGTGCACAGAAACCCTGGTTTATACCAAACCATGATGTTTTTTCCTGGTTTGGCTCTAGGAGATGTTATCTCCAGATACAAAGCTCTAAGGGATGGTCAAAGCTCTGGGCAGTTTACACCTTTCTTTTCTTAGTGCTGCCACGTTTTTAACACCACGATCTCACTTGTATTCTTGCATTAGCTTGGCACTCCTTCAGAACTGAGCTGTCAGCCATAAAAAGCCCAGCTTTTTGAGGTTTCAGACCTGGGATTAAATACAATTAATCACAGAAAATTACCTCTAAAGGCAGGGAATACTCCAAGTTCCTCTAAAAGGATTTTGATCTATTTTGGAGCTCCTGCTGTACCCTAACACCAGAGCAGCAGCCAGCAAGACAGAGATGCTGTGCTCTTGAAGCCACAGGGCTTTGAAACACCCAGCGTGATGCTAAGCTTTTGAAAAGGGATGTTTTGCTCCTTGGATCAAGAGTCCTAATTATGACTCTCAAAAAGCTCACGGAAAAACAATCACTTTGAGAAAATAAAACAAGCTTAAAAACCTAAATATCCCACCACAGACACACATACACTCAATATCACCCCCTTAGCATGCCGGGGGGTAAAGTATCCAATTTTCTTAAGGTCTAGTTACAGAGTTTCCACAATTTTTAGGGTCAGAGTGATGCAGGTGATTCAGACAGGATCATCAGTTGGCCAAATGTCTAAATACTAGTTTATCTTAATGTTTCTTTAATGTGTACTATTCAGCAAAGTGAAAAAAGGAGATTTCTCCTCAGGCCAAGATACACTTGCCTGTTTATGCAAAAGCAAAAAAACCCTACACAGAACAGGCAAGAAAACATTTTTTCTGTGCCTGTCTGCAGCATTTATTTAGTGTGACCACAGCAGGAGAGGAGAAGAACCTGAACAATATGGTTTCCAAAAAAGAAAGCAACACACCAAAGCACAACAGAACACAACTATTAACCCAGACAACTCATGTGACAAAGTGCTAGCATGAAACAGCCACTGTAGGGACAACGCTCCCTGCAGGGGGAAGAAGAAAAAGCTAAAATGATGCTCTGCATCACCACGACTCACCACACAGTCCCAATGCCACATGTCGCCTGCTTTTCCATACCATTGGACCTGCATCCAGCTGTGGGTCACTGCTGCCCTGGCAGAAAAAAAAAATCATATAACAATAAGACAAAATTTGAAACAATTTAATTGCTGGGCTTCCTCCTGTTGTAGGTGTTCTGCAAATAACTCAATATCTGGCCTTAACCAGGGAGAAGATGAGCAGCATCCCCTCTGCCATCACGGATCCTAAAGCAACCAGTGGGGCAGGATGGGTTGTAGCTGAAGGAAAGCTGTGGAAATCCCATTGTTATTGATGTTCACCTTCCAGACCAGCTTCTCCTTCCACTCCCTCACACAGTTTTAAGCATTTTCTTTCCACTTGTTGACACTATCTTATTCTTTAACACTGTTAAATCTCCTCCTTTTCGCAGCCAGGTCACCGGGAACTGTATCAACTCAAGCCTCCGAGCCTTAATTTACCTTTCACCGCCGCGCAAACCCTGGGGGGACAGCGGGGAGCTTTTGGGGTTACAGGGAAATCTCCACATCCTTATTCCCAGTCGAATTTGAAGGGGAAACGACTTGCCCGACCCCACTCCCGGAGGCGGCAGAGCCTGCTCCGAGAGCAATCGATCTCACTCCCGTTGCCACCGCCGCTGCGCCGTTGCCAAGGAAGCGACAAGCGACAACGGAGGGTCGGGGCTGATTGTCCCGGTCATCCCCGGGATTTGGGGGAACCCAGGGTTCCTCAGGTGAGTGACCAGAGAGGTTTTCCATTCCGGGAGGAGTGAAGGGAAGGGGATGATGCGATGGGGCTGAAGGTTTGGGGAGGGTGGACTCCGGCGGGGCACCACATGGCAATGCAGGAGATGTCGCACTTGAGATTTACCCAAATTTTTCACGCTTGGAGGCTCCCCCCTTACACCACCAACACCTCTCCCAGGGAAGGGTGGGCTAGAATTTACCTCATTTTGTCTCTGCATCGCCTGGCACCTCCTCCCTGCTTCAGAACAGCACTGCAACACGTTATCTCCAGCCCCTTCTCTCCTCTTAAAGCCACACTCCTCCACTGGCCACCCGTTCCTTCGTCCCTCAAGTCAAATAGATGGGTGCATACCAGATTTCTTCCTCCTTTTGGTCCCAAAGCCTGTATGGAACCTCTTCCCCAGAAGCCATCTTCTTTTGTCTCCTCTCCCCATCTGCCAATGGTCATTTGTCTAATTGCCAGGTGCTGCCCATCCCCACCTGAGCTCTATTACACACCAGTTTGATTCAAACTTGAAGGGACTGGAAGTCAGGAGGCAAAATGAAAACAAAAGAATGTATATTTTTTGATTTAAAGCATCCAGTGACCACAGGTTGCCTTTATAGCTCTCTGGACTGGGTCCTGTTTCAATGCCATGGTGGGATCTTAGCCCTAGTACTGGGAATCCTACTCAGTTCAGAGAGAAAATGAGCATCTAATGCTAAGGAGTGCCTCAGGCATGCTTTGCTTCAGAAATAATACCAAGAAGAGCTTGATGAAAACACCCAGCTATTCTTTATACCAGAATTTTACAGGGATTTTACTATTAAGCATTAGTCACAGCCAAAAATCCATTGCAATTATTTGTATAAAGCTGCAAACACAGCACAGCACTGTTACCACATTTGGTATCTTTTCTCCCAGCACGTTCTTATCTCTGTGGCCAGGATGCAGCTGGATTAAATTTAGCAAAGTGGCAAGCTAGTTTCACTCACTAAAGATAAAACATGTGAAAATTTTCTTTTGCTGGTTTGCAAATAGTGTTAATGAAGGGGATTTTTCCAACTTCGAAATGATGAAACTGAAAAAATGATGAAAACTTTCAAAAAGTGCTTCCAGCAGGCTTTGAGAGAGTCAGAGAGTCAGAGCAATGGCCACTAAACCTTCTCTCTATGTCAGGGTGCTTCATCACACCTTGGAAAGCTTTGTGAGAAAGCAGCAATCTGCTTAAAATTATTTTCTTAATACTAGGTATTCCAAGGAGAGGATTAATCTGGATTTGAAATGAGTTCATGATCTCAACCAAGACAATGATCAATGGCAGACAGAAGGTAGTGGATTCTCTGGATGTTTGTCAACAGATAAAATTGCTGCTAAGCAGATGTTACAAGCTTGGGATTTATGATTATAACTTCAGAAAGCCCTCCTCAGAGCATGATTATCTCAAAGCCACCTTAACAATCCCTCCTTTTCCATTAAAACATGTATTTCAGGTTAAATTATAAAAACTGTGTGATGTAGGTGTGGTTGGTGGCATTTACTTAATGAAAATTTGCAATATGTTATATTTTCATTATAGGAGCCTGTTTCACTTACTTATAACTTTACCCAACTCTGCACTGAGTTTTCTATCCCACCTCTCTCTCTCTCTGTTACAGTAGTAACTTTTAATAAACTTCATCCAGGCACTGCCAATAAATTCTGCAAAGAATCAATAATTTTCACAGTTAAAATGTTATGGTTATTTTAATGTAATTCTTAATACTTTGAAAGAAAGACTTTAAAATGAGTAGGGCTGAATTGTGATAACATATTTCAACTGTGTGATGAATATAATCTCACTTATGTTTACAGAAATAATTTTGTCACAGTGTGCAAAGTATTAAAATAATACAATTACAAGCATCTTGAAAGCACCAGAAAAAAATTATCAGGCTGAATTGGGGCTAAAATTATAATGGAATAGACAAACACAAAGCATACAGTCTTGGTTATTATTCCCTCTCCCAAACTGTAAATATTCCCTAACAGGACACCCTTCCTTCACATCTTTTTTATTGTGTATCCTGTAAGCCTGTTGCAGTTTTAGGAGAACAGATGACCCAAGGTTTGCTGATGCTGATAAGGAAGATTCCCATTTACTTCAGCAAATTTCTGAAGTGGTTCCTATAGTGTCTCCACAAGTCCTGAGGCTAAAAGGCCTCAATAAAAAGTAAAAAGTAACAAAGAATGTGTTACTCTAGCTTGGGTGGAAGCTTTGTCCATGATCAAATCCCACTGTCCACATCTTTTTTTCCCCTGAGGATTTTTCTGCAGTTTGCTCTTGTATGTTCCCTAGTCCAGCAAAAGAAGAAGTTCATGCAAAAGAAGATGGTGCTCAGGTACTGAGGAGGTGATGCTGGTATCAGTTTATCTTTCAGCAAGACTTGTGATTTTTTTTTTTTTTTTGTTTTTTGTTTTTCTTCCCTTTGAAGTCTCAAAATTACAGATATTCACCCTCCCCTCTAGGCTTCCAAATAATCATCCATAGTAACAGTTCCTTGAATGGGAAGTAGTTTACTTTGCAGTTTCTTAACTTCATTTTTACTTTGAATGAGACTTCTTCAGAACAATTTTAAAACTAAATAGAACAATTTTGCAAGGTTCTACATGTGTTTATACAGTCTGCATATTTACTAAATGAGAAATTAACTCCAACCTTAGTGGTCTGTCGATTTAAAGCATGTATTTTCTTACTTGAGCATAGTTTGGTTCCTTTTCTTAGTGGTGTGTGATTATAATCACATCTCAGTGTCTATAAATTTTCTTCTCTTTGCATGCAGGTATTAATTCCTCAAAAGAAGAAATTTTTTCTCATTCCAGAATGTTACCAGTAGACAAAAGACTTAGAATCTTACAGATCTACAAGCTTCTTCAGTGTGTCCACCAGAAAGACAAGAAGCTAATCAAGAAGCTGGTCCAGCATGGATTCCCAAATCTCATTAACTTCACAGAACCTAAGGAAGGACTTTCTGCCCTCCATTTGGCCTGCCTTAAAAATGACATTGACATGTGCAGCTTCTTGCTGAAACAGGGAGCTCACCCAGATGTTCAGGACAACATGGGACGTACTGCAGCAATGAGGGCAGCTGAGCTGGGTTTGGAGGTGGTTTTGGATTTATTAGCAAAAGCTGAAGCAGATATGACTGCTGTGGATAATGAAGGGAAAGGTAATTAAAAGGGAACCAGAGCAGAAATTGATGTGTTAGACACTTGCTATGTTTGTTGTGTCCAATCTGTAGAGAAAAACCTTGGTTGAGAGTCATCCTTATAGCTCAGCAGAAGCTTTTGGCTATCTGAACTTTGATGAAAATAAGAATAATTCTTCCTGAACATTCTAGGCCTTTAAATAATATGTCCCTCCAGTACATATCTGAAAAAAACATGTTATTCCCATGACCTGTCACATTAAATTCTGGTTTTCTATTCATGTTCAAAGGTCCTAAACTAGAAGTCTTTGCATAAAGGAAGTTGATGGAGATTTTTTTGGCTTAGCTGTGAAACTTACAGCCTGAGTAACCTTTCTTACCACTCAGTATTGCATTCAGTGCCCATCATATTACCAAAAAAAATTGCAATTTGTTCACAGTGGAGGTACACTGAGTTCATGAAGTGGGCATGTACATGAGGGGATGTGGTAGTACCTAAATTCTTCTGAATCCCTGCTGGTTTTGTCTTTGCAGGTATTTTGTTTTACTGCATTTTGCCTACCAGGAGGCACTACCACTGCACACAGATTGCTTTGGATCATGGTGCAGATGTTAACAACTGTACTGCTGATGGGAAGCCTGTATTTCTACAAGCCTGTGAGCGAGCTCAGGATATTAAGGAAATATGTCTCAATTTCTTGGAAAGAGGAGCAAATCCTGATGCAAGAAACCCAGTAAGAGTATTTCTCTAAGAACATGCATACAGGAGTGCAGAATCACCAGATCACTAGAGAAGATGATCTTAAATCCTCACATTACAATAATAGGGCAGTCCCAAATGCTTCACTCTGTGGCCATGACTATTCCCTCCTTCAGTATCTCCCCTTTCTGCAGGAGAAGGGATTTAAATCTTCTGCTTGACCCACATATCCCCATTTAGATTTTTGTAGGTTAAAGTACAAATATTTTACAGAAACAAAGTGTGACTGGGTGAGTTCTTAGGACTTGCAGCTCTTGAGGGGACTATTCAAGGGACTCAAATTACCAATCTACTGGAGTTGCTGGGGTTTGACTACACATC
>VZTY01007183.1:34416-86426 GCA_013400935.1 Turnix velox
CCTATCTAGTGGGAGGTGTCCCTGCCTATGGCAGGGAGGTTGGAACTTGATGATCTTTAAGATCCCTTCCAACCCAAACCATCCTATGATTCTATTATGACGAGAATCTGCAAACTTATCAACAAATGTCTCAGAAATTATTAAACATCTCCTTTTTGTAGCAATACCTAAAAAGCAGAGCTTCAGTTTTACACCACCTTGCAACAATCATATCATACTGTTCCAACCTGAGTTAGCATACAAAACTAATTCTGAATTGTTTTCTTTACTGTGAGGATGATGAGACACTGGAACAGTTTGCCCAGAGAAGGTGTGGATGCCCTCTCCCTGGAGGTGTTTAAGGCCAGGCTGGATGAGACATTGAGCAACCCGATCTAGTGAGAGGTGTCCCCACCATGGCAGGGGGGCTGGAACTAGATGGTCTTTAAAGTCCCTTCCAACCCAAACCATTCTATGATTCTTTCTCTCTTGCAGGCTACAGGTCGCACAGCCTTAATGGAAGCTGCAAGAGAAGGTGTTCTTGAGCTGGCACGTGGTATTCTTGAGAGAGGGGTTGATGTCAACCTGTTTGACCATGAGAGACACAGTGCTGCCCATTTTGCAGCCAAAGGAGGCTTTTTGGAGGTATCAATATCTGCAGTGCTAAAGCATTGCTGCAAAGCCAATTCTGGTCTGGTTTTATGCTTGATTTTTTTTAGGAGTTTAGTGGTTTAGTTTTCTGTGGGCTTTTTGAGCTCTGTATCTCAGCTGATCAAAGTGTAATCACTGTCAGTCAAAAGCAGCTTTATTTTTAAGCCTCATCAAAGAAAATTCAGCAGGGATAGAACCTCTCTCATAATTGCAGAGCCTTTTTTGGCAAGGTGTATCTGAATGTGTGTGCTGGTGTCTGTTTCTCAGTGTGTAGCCTGTCCCAACTATCTCACTCGGGTGAAACATGACCATTATAAGAAGGGTAGATGCAAAGACCTGCAGTTGGACACTTCTCCTCCCCATAAAGTGATACAGTTTGGGTTGTGTTTGCAATGTGGGCATCACTTTAAACAGTGGCCTGCAGTAGGCTGCCAGGTGTGAAGAAATTTCCTTGATGTCTTCTACTAAAAAGACTCTTTCCTCAGTTAAGTAAAAGCAGCACTATGGAGAACTTTCATGTTATATGCAGGGCATGAAAGAGAAGTCCACTGTATAAACTAGGAATATATGATATTGAATTTATTCTCATGCTTCCCCATCTTAAGAAACAAGATTTTTGGTGATACTGCCTTTGGTTTTCTAGATTTTGAGGATTATTTCAGCTTATAATGGAGATCTGGGCCTGATTGCTATGAATGGCAACACACCACTTCATTATGCTGCAGAGGGAGGATTTGCATATTGCTGCAAGTTTATAGGACAAAGAGGTATATTAAAATAAATTACACTGCAACTATTATGTTCTTCAATGCTATTATATATGACATATATAATATGTTATATATGACATATATCTAGTATATTATATATGACATATATATGCTATTATATGACATATATCTAGTATATATATACACTATTATATATTATTTTTCTTTGATAAAGATTTCACTTTGACAGTTATGAACAACTGGCAACATGTGACACACATAATTCTCATTACCAAGTGCTTAGCAGGTTTTTATGACTTATTTCTACTAATGTGGCTGAGATAAAACATTCCTCAAAGAAAGCAGGGAAGAACTTACATAATTAGAATCACACTGGCTTAAGTGGTTCTGGTTTTAGTTAAATTTAGAAGTATTGTATTGAAACTTCCAATGAAAAATTAAGTTTTGTTTACCTGATCATTGAAAAAAATGCTCTCAGTGTAGTCATGGGAGAAAGTTGACACCCACAGGCACTGAATATGATAATTTTTAAACTTAATTATATCACTTTGATTCAAGAACACCATGCAAAATCCTATGCTTTGTTCTTGTGATTCAAACATTTAACTACTGGTCCGTAGACTCATAGAACATTTCAATCTTAGCTTATTTCTTCTTAATTTTTCTCACTGCCTCCATTAAAAATGTAAAATTTTCACACAACTGCTTTTCATGAGGGGATAGGTATGTACAGCATGGCTTGCTCAGTGAATTATCCTTTGGGAAACAAATACGGACACATTGTTAACCTTGAAGTTTGAGATCAATGATGTGGTTCCATCTACCATGACAATTCATAGTTAAGACAGTATGAAATTACAGACCTGTGGCAATTAGTCACATGTAAATTACATGTTTCTCATGTTGCATAACAAGTTTTCCACTGAATCTCTGAAATTGTGTCCATATTTTTAGGCTGTGATCCCACATGGACAAACTTGTTAGCCAAGACTCCAAGGGCCGTGGCCAAGGAAGGTGGTTTCAAAGCAGCAGTAACAGAACTACGTAAAGTTGAAAATGCATTTAAAAAACAATCCAAGCCTGATGCTAAAGAGGAAAACCCTCGCTGGGCACTGAGGCTGTATGACTGGTCCCTGGAGCACCAGGCTGCCCTACACAAGGCATTTGAGGCTGTTGACCAAGGAGATGGGACTGTAGCTAAGGATGACTTCATAGCAGTTATTCAGAAGCATTGTGCCTTTGTAGACATTGAGCAAATCCAAACCATTGCTGAAAAACATGAAGGACCTCAAGATGAGGGAATCAATATTGAAGAATTTTTTAAAGGCTCCAAATACTTGCAGAAGAACTTCCTTATAGCATCTTTTGCACCCAAAGGGAAGAAGAAGAAAGGGAAGAAGAAGAAAAGAGGCAAGAAAGCCATTGCTATCCCTGTACCAATCTGTGTTATGCAGAGAGGTGCACAGCCACTTAGGGAAAATGGTTTGCCCACATACATGATTGAGGTGATTCAGGGCACTGCTGAGAGCTACCATCTTAATGAAGACCCCCCACCCACCCATCCTGTGCATGATGACCGTGTCTGGTATGTGGATGAGCCAAGAAAAGAGTACAGGAATATTAACTACCTGGTCAGAGGAGGAGACATCCTGTCTCTACAGAAAGCATTTGAAGAGGGTGTGCCAGTAGACATACAAGATAAATACTACAAAACACCTTTGATGACTGCTTGTGCAAGTGGGAACATAGATGTGGTGCAGTATCTTCTGGAAAAGGGGTAAGATCATTTCAGAGATTTTTTTTTTTCTTTTAAAAATGCTATTTAAGAAGAGCTTTCAAAAGCATAAAATTCTATTAAATATTTAGATGTGATAGACTATGCTTTCTAGAGGACACAGTGTTGGCTTAAAGGGGAGTATGAGCACCATCCAGCACACTCTTATGATTCATTTTCCTTGAGAAGGTATGTATTTGTTTCCAAAATGGTTTTAGAACTGCAGCAGCAATGCCATTGCAGAGGGCAGCTAACATCAGTTATACATGGAACTGTGGATGTCACTGTATATAGTAACTCCCTTCATCTGCCACAACTCCTCTTACCCTTTTTTGTAGGGCTGATGTAAATGCAACAGACAATTTCCTATGGACTCCACTCCACCATGCTTGCTATAAGGGGTACCTGGATATTGTTGAACTGCTGGTGAAGGCTGGGGCAGCTGTGGATGCCCCTTCAATAGGCAATGCAACCCCACTAATGAGAGCCATTGAGATCTCCAGGTTGGACATGGTCTATTTTTTAATGGAGGCAGGTGCTGACATCAAAATGACAAACAGGAATGGTAAGTATCAATCTCTTCCCGTTTCCTTCTGTGTTTACACATTTTATAAAAAAACCCCACAAAGTTCTTAGAAAGAGTTCTGTATTTCTGATTGTTCTCATGATTGGGATGAAGGTCGGAGTTTGGTTCAATTATTTTTCTACAGTATGGAAATCACTGTTCTAAGCAGTCACCTTTCATGGGTTTTATGCATCTAGCAAATAAAGTAATGTGATTAATTACATGATTAAGGAGGCTATTGCTTCTCATAGCATATATACAGTTATAAGTAGCTTTAAGTTATAAGTAGCAACAGTGATAAGTAGCAGCCTGATCTAGGTGTCCCTGCCTGTGGCAGTGGGGTTGGAACTTGATGATCTTTAAGGTCCCTCCCAACCCAAACTATTCTGATTCTTGAAAAAAAATCCTAGCTAGTTATTAATATTATTTGATAGGAAATAAGGTTAGTTGTGGCCTGACACCAGTTTAACTCTTTTATTTTTATGTACATGCAGCACTGATTATAAAAATTGTGCTGCTTAGAGAAAAAATACTTCACAGAAGATCAGATCTGAACAGATACTGAGGGATTATTCCCTTATGAAGGATTACTCCTTTCATTTTCTTATTTAAACAGTTAACATTGATTAATTTTAAACCTTTGCTGTAACACAGGAAGCAATATTGCTATTTAATGAGACTTTCCTTCCTAAAATGCCTTATAGATGAGACCCTATGTGTAGAAGGGTTGCATAGTCTCCATTTCTGTTACCCTGTGAAGTTCCAATTGACATGGCAGTTCAGCCTCCCAACTACTTTACACCCAGTGTTTAATATTATAAATATTATTTAGAAATATTATAAAGTTTAATATTATAAATTTTCCCTGCCTTAGGCATGGGTGTTCAGCACTATTTAAACCACAGGTCTTTCCTTTTACTCCTTCCCAGCTACAGAGCAAGCACGGAAAGAGGTAGATAGCAACCATTTAGGTTTGTATTCCTATCCTTGTACTCTGGTAGCCATCCACTTGTGCTAAATATTCTCAAAAATCACATTTAAAGCCTGCAGGACTATTATATCAAACTGCAAATATCAGGATATTAAAAGCAAAGCATTTCTGCAAGCCCTTTTTTTCTGCAGGCCAGTTGCCCACACCAATATCAGGCACACTACTGAGGCACTAAAAGGTTAATAAAATAAAGTCCTAATTAAATTAAGTATCTGTAATGTCCTTATCCAGTTACAATAGTAAGCATTGAGGTTCATTGTAATGATTTACAAAGATATTTGTTTCTTTAAACACAGGGAAAAACACTCTTGATATTGCTAAAGAATTTGCAGATTCCAGAATAATTGATCTGCTCCAAGACAGAATGGAAAATTTGCCAGAAATACCTGGGAAAAAAGAAGGAGGGAAAGAAAAAGTTGTGAAGGCAAAGACACCTTCCACTCCCATGCTTGAAGCTGTGAAAAAGGTATGAGAAATTGTGACAAAGGATTGATTCGCTAATAGTAGAGAACTTCTTTCTTTCATGTATTTGCCATCCATATCTCTCCACAGCGCTAAATCAGGCAGTTTTGTTAAAGTGAGTATTTTCAGAAGTCACTACTACTTCTTGCCAGTACATTCATCAGTTGAAATTTTGACTTGTTAATTAAATGAACCTCATGAGGAAGAATTATGCCCTGTATCACTGACAGGGCACAGAAAAATATTTCTTCTTCTTTTCCCTGTTCTCCTGAAGTTCACAGTCATCCATCTCTGTTGTTCAATAGTGAACAACTTAATTTCTAACCATGATTTCTTAAAGGGAGAACCTGTTTCTTCGCAGGATATAACCAAGGCCCTTCAACTTTTGAGAAAGTTCTTTTTATTCTCCTAATTGCTTCAAGGAGTTCCATTTTGTCTTGGGTTCTTCCTCTTCTACTCCTGTACCATGTCCCCATTCTCAAACCCCAGACTAATGTATGGGATTTTGATGGCTATTGTAATTCTGGATGCCTTTCCTGCACTCTCTGAAAGCCTTGAGCACCTAAAATCAGCCTCCCTGATCACAGCCTGGTCATCTTACTGTGGATCAGACCTTGAGTGGTACTTGTTAGTCAGATCTGGGATGTTTTAAGGAGAGAAAATGCAATTTTATCTGCAATGCTGGAAGTTTCCTTCAGCAATCCTGCCCTGAGCAGTGAACTAAGTGTGACAAAGTGGACAGATGTTGGTTTCCCCCTTTCAAAAATGTTCTGGATTTGTCACAGGATGTTCATAGGCAGGAGGGCGACCACCTCAGCTGCTCATTTATTCATCATTTAGCACAGGATGGGGTCAGCAGTAGTGCATCTTAAAATAATTCATGTTTCAGTGGCCATGGAGAGCCATATTATACCCTTTAAAAGGGTATAATTTTGAATTTTTGGTAAGAAAAAATAATCAGCTTGAAGAAAAAACAGATTTTGGACAGATTGAGAAAAATACACAGTAAATAGAGAGCAAAAGAAATGCAGGATATGTGCCTGCTTCCAAATGTGATGTATGTGTACAACTGCTGACTTCTCTTTCAGCCTTCACAGGTCTCTCTGCCAGTTTTAGAAGAAGACATCCCTGAGAAGACGACACATTCTGTTAAGGACAGTGTTAATTATCTGAACTCTCTGATAACCAGTGGTGCTACAAAGAAAGGAGACATCACATTCAAACCCAAAAAAGTATGTACAGTAACAAACTAGGAGAAAAATTTCATGGGAATTTTAAGGTAGACCTTGCTGTAGGTCAACACCCAGAACAATCTGCTGAAATTACTTCACAATTCAACTAGTTTGTACATGATGTGAAACAGGATAGAGAGATTGTAACAAAATAGTAAACTAGAGTTCATATCTCTATATATTATATACATTTACATAAAGAAAATATTGTGGAAATTAAGCTCTTATAAGTAACACACAAATCTAACTACATTCATAGTATGGATTTTTATTTTCTTACACTAAAGACTGTACATAGGACTGCCACTAACTTCTAACTTGCCTGATCTAGTGGGAGGTGTCTCTGCCTATGGCAGGGGGGTTGGAACTTGATAATCTTTAAGGTCCCTTCCAACCTGAACTATTCTATGATTCTCAATTAGTTATTGCATGATTAATTATGTCTGTGACATTTACCAAACAAAATGGATCACAGTACACTAAATACCTGCTTCCTAGAGTTAGAATACTGTATTTTTTTTTTATCTGGGAGTTCTTAATACTCATTTGCAAATAATTGAGAATCAGAAGATCAGAGAGGGAAATACTTTAAAAAAATTATTTATTTACCCTTGAATGTGAAAAGAATACTATTGCTGACTGAGGGGTGTTGTTTGGAGCTTACCATTGTGTTCAGTTCTGGAGCCCTCAACATAAGAAGGACATTGAGCTGTTGGAGCAGGTCCAGAGGAAGGCCACGAAGATGATCAAAGGGCTGGAGCAACTGCCTTATGAAGACAGGCTGAAGGAGTTGGGGTTGTTCAGCCTGCAGAGGAGAAGGCTTGGGGGGACCTCAGAGTAGCTTCTCAATACATGAAAGGGGCTACAGAAAGGCAGGGGCAGGACTTTTTAGTAAGATACGTGATGGGAGGACTAGAAATAATGGATTTAAACTGGAAGAGGGGAGATTTAGGATGGAGATAAGAAGGAAGTTCTTTACAGTGAGGGTGGTGAGACACTGGAAGAAGTTGTGGATGCCCCCTCTCTGGAGGTGTTGAAGGCCAGGCTGGACAAGGCACTGAGCAACCTGATCTAGTGGGAGGTGTCCCTGCCTATGGCAGGGGGGTTGGAACAAGATGACATTTGAGGTCCCTTCCAACTCAAACTATTCTATCATTTCCCAGACCCTGCTTTGTGCTGGTTTCCACAGTGGTCTCAAGGGAACAAGGCTCCATTGTCAGCAATCCCACAGCTACTTACTTTTTTCCAATCTGAGGATTGTGGGTCTGAATAAGTCATTCTAAACAATTAACTTCTGGTCTTCCTTCTCAAATTATCCTTAATCTGAGCCCATGGCAAGTCATAGATTGGAAGAGACAACAAGAGAATGTCCTGCTTATTGTGGTACCTTCTGTTGGGAGTCCACACTAATTTCAGGATGGGAAAGAACACAGGTCTTCTTAATGCTTCAGTTGCAGAAGTCACATACAAATTAATGACAAATACCTTTATTTTCTAGATTTGGAGCCCTGATGCTGTAACAAAGGAGCAAGTGAGAAAACAAGAGTTGTTCCGTGAGCGCTCGGCTCTCTATGGTCACTCAGAAAGCTCCACGACCCCCTTTGATAGAAAAGCGACAGAATAAACACACCAGCTGGAAAAAACTACTTCAATTTTGAGGTGACAAAGATCTTTACAGCCACCCCTTTCTAGTGGAGGAATTGTGCAATGCTCTGGGTTGTGATTAAAAGACAAATTATATTAAGGTTTTCCTCTGTAGATGATGCTGCCCTTACACAACCTTTTGTTGTTATGGGCTTAGTTTAGTTTATCCTCGTGTCATTCTGCATCTTGAAACTCACTCAGTGTCCTTCACTGGAATGGTAAATATATGGCTTTATGAGCCTATTTTTCACTACAATGTAGAACTTCATCCTAGAAGATGAAAGGCTCCTCTTTACATTGATACCCTTTCTACTAAAATATTATAAAACACAAAGGGATGAAGACTTTCCTTCAGACATTAAGACAACAGTGTTCTTGGTTGTCTGCAGAGGTGGTAACAAGGGATTTTCTACCAGGACAGCTACTGTGTAGCCCACTGCTTTCACATGCTCAATCAAGAGTGCACAAACCTTTCTCCTTATTGAGGACATGTTCCTCAACTGCAAAGCTATTATTAAAGCCTTCAAATGTTTGTGTGAACACTGGATCTTGTATCAAAAGCTCCATCCACAACTAATCCAAATCAGTGCTTGTCCCCACCACAGTAAATTCAACAAATACTGTCCCTACCCCTAAAATAGGTTCTTGGGTGGGAAGAAACCAGGAAGTAAAATTTACTGTGAAGAAAAGGTATCAAAAGTTCATTGTGGGAAGCTTATAATGTCAAGGATCATGTGAACCAGGCCAAAACAGAACATATTCTGCTGAGGGACACAGCACCTTTCACGTTCTGTCAAGTGTGTTTGCAAAATAGCATCACAAATTGAGCCTAAATTGTAATTTCGAAAAAGGCAGTAACAGGAGATAACTCTGGGGTTGGAAATACTGGGAATGTTTTGCTTAGAAATTAAAGAAGTGGGATGGAATGCCATAAAATGCATCTAAAGATGCAAAGAGCATGAATGGGACCCTTCAGTCTATCCTTTGACAGGCTGCAGAAAAAGAGAGAAAGCAGCACACAGATATTAAATACTATACAGTGTATAAATAGCCTGTGGAACCCTCTAACCCATTTATCCTTAGACACTTAAAAGATTTACATAGGTTGTAAGAAGAGTAGCTGGCTTAAGGGATAAAAATCCCTCACATTTCAAGACCTCAACTAATCACTGTTGGAAGATGACAGAGCAAGTTCTCTGGCAATGCAATTCTGGTTTGATAGCACCCATTCTTCATATTTAATGTTGCAAGATTTCAAGGGCTGACTGACTCAAGCATACAGCTACCTTTGAAAAATCTGTTTTCAAACTTACTCTTTTTTTAACTGTAAGTCTTGAACTCAGGAATCTGAGCTTCAACTTAAGATTCTTTCCTCCTGGTTCATCATTTCTGGTAATAAAACCCAAGTTTTGTGTATGACATAGGATTTCCCTGTCTGGATTTGCACATATGTGAAGAAAAAGCAGAAGACTGCTGGGGAAAGCCTACATGGTCATGTTCATAAAAACATCACCAGTAACTAGGTGGAGTTGTCTCTTTTTAACTCCAGCTGCACACCCTAACATCAACATGATATTTAGTAGATAACCAGGACAAATGCAAAACAAGAAGACAGATCTAGTAAGATCCTATTTCCAAAATACCTTCACTGAGCATAGGATCAGTGTGGTTGCACATGAGTAGGTAATGACAGTCACACTGAGAAAACATTTCAATAGCTCAGTATAAAGACAGACACAGGAAAGTGAGATTCCATTTCAAATATCATCTGTCTTGGAATTTTCATATTCCTCTTATATATTCTCACAAAACTTCTGCTGGCAGCAGATGATTGCAAACAACAAAAACAGCAGTATTAAAGTCAGCCATAAGAGGTAGTGAAGGCAAGGAGCAAGGGGCCATGAAGAGTTCTAAAGAAGCAGAGGCATTGAGTTAATTTGCTCAACAGTAGCCATCAAAACAAAATCTAGCAACACATCTACAAACCCCTAACTCATCCCGCAAGATATGACTGTGTTTCGGGCAGAATTATGCCATCGAGGTTAGCTGGGTGAGCCAGTTGCTCAGTTCTTTCTGGAAGTCCCTTGGAAGTACTGCTCCCTTGGGTAACTCTTGCCATGTTGAGCAACAGACCACTTTCTTTTGGTAAAAAGTTAAAAATAAGGAGATTGACAAGAACTTGAATGCAAAAGAAAGAAACTAAGGTGGCCAGCAGAAGGGGCCATCTCCCACATCTGTCCAGATCTTGCTGTAGAATTTGGTTTGTTGGCAAGTAGACTCTGAAAAGGTTGGTTGGAGAAGAGAGGTTCAAGAAGCCATTTGCTTTGTGTTTCCCACAGGAAACCCTTATGCTCTTTTCATCCCAGCCAAAACAGGCTTCAGACTCTCAGTCTTTACATGTAGTCCCACAAAAAAAAAAATGCTAAAGAGTTCCACTTCAGCTCTTCACAATTAGCCCACAACACAATGGCCAGGTACTAAAAAATATTTCATAGTATCACCTAGTTTCAGATTGTCTAGAACCACCCCTAAACCATACCTAAGTTCTATATCTACTCCTGTCTCTTAAATAGCACCAACAATGGTGCTTCAACTACTTATCAGGGCTGGTTTATTCAGTATCCTTTCAGTTTAACAATATATAATGAACAATTTATATTGAAACAATCCTTTCAGTATATAAGTTTTTTTCCTAATATGCAGTCTAATCTTCCCCTGGCACAACTTGAGGGCATCTCCTCTCCTCTTATTGATTGTTATTTAGGAGAGCAGACCAATCCCCACCTCCCTACAAGCTCCTTTGCTCACTTTGAGAGCAATAAGATCTCCTCTCAGCCTCTTTTGTCCAGGCTAAACGATCCCAGCTCCTCTAGCTGCTTCTCATAAGACTTGTTCTCCAGACCCCTCTCCAGCACCTCAATGTCTTTTTTGCTGTTGGGGGGGACAAAACCTGGACATAGTACTGGAGATGGGGCCTCACCAGCACTCTTTTGTCCTGCTGGCTTCTCTGAAGCTCCCTGGTCTTCTTCATAACAGGCTGCTCAAAGAATTGGGAGACCCTTCTCATATCTCAGCCCTACTTTGGCTTTCTGGGGAGCATGATGCAAAGGGATAGAAGAGACAAAACTCACTTCAGTGTTGAAGGCAGCTCATGAAGTGCAACAGAAGAAACATTTTCCAAAGGTACATGAGGGACATGCCACATGGCTCTTAGTCCTGTGGTTATGTCCCCATCCCCAGTTGTTGTCTCAGGCTGCCTTTTTGCTGCAAAGCACCTCCCTCCCAAGAGAAAGGAGCCTTCTGCAAAGCTGAATCAGTTTGATGCCAGAAAATCTACCAAGAAGAAGGAAACCTGCAGGTGGGAGAGTTCAAACAGATTTATGATGGTGACTCAGTCTCTTGAGATAGGTAGTACAAGCAAGAAATAAATCAAAGGGAGAAAGCAATGCCAAGAAAAAATAAAAAAATAAGCAGACAGAGGGCAGCAGCACCAAAAGAAAACTGGGAGATGAACTCCACACATCTATATGACCCAAGACTAGATGAGTTGTATGCAGCTTTTTGGTTCAGTCAGGCTGTAATCTAACCTTAGTCACCCTTCATGATTTGGCTTTAAATTTCAAGATACTTGTGAAGCATTCCAAGTGCCATTTCAAACTAGGGTGAGTACATCAAGCTCTTGACACCCAGAAAGTGCTTCATGCCCCCAGTCTGCAATGGAGTGGTACAATTAGATTTCTCATCCCCTGATTTCCAAAACATCCTATTTTTAGTCGACCTGCAAAACACATGAAATTAGTTAAGGCCAGGTATGGCTGTTGTAGAAGTGCCTGGTACAAATTTACATGCTCAAAACTCAGTTTTTTAAACACTGCAGTATTTTTTTTTCCAAAGGCTCCTGGTTACATAAAAAGCTCCAGTGATGAATAACAGGCTAAATTCATCAGATACTTCAGAACATGAGAGTCAGTGTGTACCAGGATATTTGTGATGGACAAGACCTCAGTGAATCACCAGCTGCCTCAGGCCTGTCTGGAACTGATTTTGGTATTATTTTTAAAAAAATAAGAAAACAAAACCCAAAGAAAACACACCAGCAAAAGCCTCATGTTGCCACTGGGATCCTTTCTTCTCATATATGGAAAGAGACAGACTCACAACCCCACCTGACTGAATTCCCCATTTCATCCTTGGCCCCCACCCCAGCAACTCACATATTTCTACCCAAAATTTGAAGACTTATGGGAGGGAAATTGTATTGCAAAGACAGTTCTAATCACATAAATCTCTGCTTTTCTGCCAACACAAACCAGGTGATACAAAGAGGAACTCTTGAGCAATAAATACAGTTTAAGACCTTTAACTGGCTCCTGAAGAGCCCAACTTATAAATTGTTTGAGATGGAACTCCAGGAAATGTGATGTAACCTTACTACTGGTACATATTCCTTCAAGAAACATCTAATTTTTAGTAACAAATCAGGAAAAACTTCCAGTGGGAGCAATCAAATTGGCTTTAAAGGGCTGGAGGAAGGAAAATTTCCTTGCCCCTGCCCTTCAAATGGATTTAGCTAGGGCAAGGCTGACATGGTGTGTTGTCATTATCAGTCTTGAAAACCTTCTGGAAGAAAGAGAAAATAAAACTAAGAAATAGTAAAGTAAAACAAGGGTCTTCCCAAGAGTGACCCTGCAGAAAAAGTACTCTAAGTCCTCTCCTACTGCCAACAGCAACTATATGATCCAAGAGTTCTTTTCCTGTAGCACAGGGCTTGAAAAGAAATCAAACAACAGGATGCTGCTACCTCTGTCTAATTACTATGACCTATAGAATTCCTCTTTCAGGAAATCAAAGAGTCCAGGTATTCCAAAAAGAAAATATGGGAGAGCTGTGAAAAAAAACAAAACAAAGAACATACTACAGAAATGGGAACTTGCTAATTTTCTGGGACCCAGTTCCTACTTGGTGACTAAAGACACTAAAAAAAGCCATGTCAAAGGGAATTGTTGCTGAGCTGTAGAGCCATTACACAGGGACAACCAAAGATATCCACAAGGAACTTCAAATTGCTCATTAATTCCTACTACCTGTCAGTATATATTATCTGGTGGGCCAGAGTGACCTGGCATCTACTAAAGAGAAAAAAAAAGAAATCAAACACAGCCATTACTTAAAAGCAATAGGTAAAGAGTCACATCATTGTGACATTTATCTCTCTCTCATGCCTTTTAGCCCAGCTTTGTGATACCTTAACTCCTCCAGGCTGCATCCCACTCTCAGCTTGCTAGAGCTGCTTATCATCTTCTGAAGGTGATAAGCACCTAGGGTGGATATCATCTTCCTAGGGTGGATTATCACCTTGCTGACCCAGTACTTTCTCTTCTCACAGCTGTGGGGACCATATTTGTGGAGGTGCAGGGTCCTCCTTCTCCCAGCTGACTTCAACTGGTTGTTCCTTGTCAGCAACTAGGGTTTCCCCTCACCAGCCTGGGAGCTCAGTGGTTCCTTGTAGTCACCCTGGGACAGGAAACCCATCTGGATAAGCAGATTTTAATTTCTAGGTGAACAAGGAATATACACCTACTGACAGCAAAACCTCTTTCTTCATGCTAAAAGGCACCATCTGTGTTTGAAAGGCTGATTTGCATCTTTTACTAAATGAATTTGCTCCTGATCTCGTGCAATGTGTGTTCAGTGACCAACTGTGGGAGGGAACTTCTCCTGAATATAAAAAATATTCAGCAAAAATGAATTTAAGAAATGTGTGTTTAGGTTGCCCAGAGAAATTGTGGAAACCCCATCCCTGAAGATATTCAAGGCCAGGCTTGATGAGACTTGGAGCAACCTAAAGAAATCCCTGCTTCTTGTAGGGGAGTTGGAGTAGATGACCTTTAAAGGTCCCTTCCCACCCAACACATTCTCTGATTTTATGTTACTTTTATTACAGAAACCAATTTTAAAATGAGCCTTGAGCATTTACAGCAAGATCTACTGGGGAAGGCTGAATAAAATGTTGAAATATTTTCCATTTATATAAAGTTTTGAAATCAAAACTTCAAAGCTTCCCAGTTTCCTTCAAGCTCCAGAGTAGGTTGTAAATAAAATGTGAAAAAAATAGGAAAAGGAATTCCATCCTTAATGTTTCTGTTGTTACAGACTTTTCAGAATTGCCATTCATAGGTTTCACTAAAACAAATAACAAAATATTTTTATATTTTGGACTTTAGGAGGCTCTTGCTAATGCAGTAGGGGAAGACAAACAATTTCTTGTAACAGATCTGACCCATCACTGCTAAATGCTTCAGCTGCAAAGGTGAATGATAAGTATTGACTGTTTCCAGGGAGTGTTTGCAGCAAGCTGGGGGGCTTGGGAGAGGTCAGATCACCCCAAGAAATTGCCAAACCCACAGCAGAAGATTGGAGTTGCCTGTAATGCTACACCAATAAGCTCTGTTTGGTTAGTTTTTGATGCTAGCTAGTATCCTTGCTAAATTCCTTGGTTAAAAAACTTGACCTAAATCTTCAAAAATCTTTCCAAGATGTCAGTATGCACCATCCAAACCCTGTGTGCCTCCCTGTCTGGCAGAGCAGGTCATTTATGTCATGCTCTGCACCTTGGTACCCACATTCAGGACATGCGAATTCAGGCCTGAGAAAATCTCCATAATAAATGTCTTCAGCATCTCTTCTACCACCCAAATTTTCAGTCTGAAACTCTGCAAAACTGTGGTAAATGAGAGAATGATGGTAAAGATTATGCTGAGCCAACTTCTGGTATGAATGGAGGTCCATATCTAGGGACTGCTTGTAAATTAGCATTGAAGAGCCACTAAGAAATTAAAAAAAAAATAATAAAAAAAGAAAAAAGTTTAATAATCATGCTGGCTTGGACTTGGACCATGCCATCATGCATCTTTTCCACCTAAAATATGTTCTTTTCTCATCAGGATCAGTGCAAAGACCTCCTGGTGAGCACAGGGCAAGGAGGAGGAAAGATGCTCCCCTGCAATACACCACCACAGCATGGCAAGAAACATCCTCCTCCTTCTTTCTCTTGTGAAAAATGCCTTATCATTAAAAAAGGCTGGAACATCAGGACTTTTTCATTGGGTTTTCTGCCTGGGGTATTCAAAACAGTTCAGAAATTTGCCTGGAAGCAATAAACTAGGTCAAAAAATGAATATAAAGCACGAGTGAAAGGCAAAATTGAAAGTCACATCTGAAAAGGCAAAACACTGCCAAACCAGTCAGCAGCCCGGTGGGTATTTTAGATTGTTTAATCCTTTAAATATGTGCCAAAATTATACCTACAAGTCTTCAGCAGACAGCTTTGCTTCAATGACTACCTCCCTCCAAAAAAACATAGATGTTGGTGCGTTCCCTTCTACTGAAGCTTCTTATAAGTTATAATTATTTAATAGTAATAATTATACCACAAATAACTGGATCCCTATTAGGCCTGTTTTGGGAAGCTACAGTGTAACAAGCAGTTTTACCCATGCATAAAGCTGAATTATTCATGGGGAAACTCTTGACTCAGCCCCTTCCACTTGGGTTCTGGAAAAAGTTGGGCTGTTTGCTGGGTGATGCCCCCAGAAAGCAACTCACAGAGTCCACCTCCTGGCAGCAGCCTGAGAAGTGGGGTGATGGTGATGGGTTTTGGCTTTGATGATGGAAGAGAAGGCTTGAAGAGTATAAGGGGTGCAGAGAGAAAGCTGCTGGTGATGTCGGAAAAAAATCTGCTGGTGTAAGAGGAATTAAGGTCTGCTTTTAGGGGCTGTGGCAGAAGAAAGGGGCATCTTGCCCACACACCATGAATTCAAGTTGATATCAGGGAGAAGATCCCTTTATAAGGATTTTTTTTCTCATCTGGGCAAGAGGGACTAAGCATTTTGCATGGTGGTGATGGTCTTTGTTGGGGTTAGGTTGATGGTTGGAATGGATGATCTGAAAGATCCCTTTCAACCTAGAAAATTCTATGATTCTGTGCCCCAGAGTTGGGGCTCAGATGTCAGTCTGAATGGATTTTCAACTTCTTTTGTGAATATTTAACCACTACATCTTCCTTATGCAAACCAGAAGGTTTTCATGCCTCTGGTAGTCATCAGAACCACAAAGTGCAGGCCAGGAGAACAGAAATACATTTGCATTCCTTCTCAGGTCCTCAGCAATGCCAGGGCCAGCTCTTGGTGAGCCCTCACTGGAGCTTCTTGGCCATCGAGGGACCATGGGGACATGCACCCACCGCTGCCCTGACCCCACATGGGAATTTGGCTCATGCCAATAAACAGGACCATTATTTTTCTCCCCTTTCTGGCCACTGCTGCAGGATTTTCGCAGCAATGCCTTCTTCCAATCTCTGCTGCCCTCTGCTGATGAGAAGTCAAGTCGAAGAGAAGAGCCCTTGCCATGAGCCAAAGCATAATTTATTTTTGCTGCAAAATCCTCCCTAAAATGCCAGCACAGTCACATCCTATGGTTTCCCCTTCTTTGTCCCCAACGACAGCTCTGAAGCCATAAGGCACGTCACTTGGGGGAGGACTTCTTGTTTAATCACACCACAATGATTCAGGAGGAGCTGATGTGTCCTCATTACCTCACATCAGGTTTTATCAACTTACAGACTTTGATATTAAAAAAAAAAAAAAAGAAGGATGAGAGTTAAAGGCTTTGACCTGAAACTATGTTACTGCATTTAAGGCTTTCCATTTGAATTTTTCCCTGTGCTAGAAGAAATTCTGGGAAGATTAGGAGAGCAGGGAAAAGCCTCTTGCAGGGGTTCAGGCAGACCCTTTGGAGGGTTCTGGAGTAAGAATGGAGGGGAGAATGTTCTCTGATCCCTGCCTGATGTGCTTTTTAAATAAGCTAAGACAAAAGCTGCCTTTTTTAAGGGGAAAAACTCAGTGAGAACTGAGAAGAGATGGAGTGAGGATATGTATAAAGATCATAGTTTTTCCCCAAGCTTCTCTGTTGCCATCAATGGCTGCAAAGCAGTTATTTAGACTGCTCTGCTTCGACGTGTGGACCACTTAAGAGGAGACAAAATCCATTCAAGCAGGTTCTGGGCTGAAGAGGCAAAATGAATCTGTGTTGAACGTGCTCCCCCAGTGGCTCTCGGCATCAGCACTGGGAAACGCTTCCTTCCAGCACCCACCAGAGAGCTGGAAACTGCCAGCAGGCAATTCCCATGTCGATTCGCTTAGTCACGGGAGGGAGGCAATGTAGCCCCGTGGATAACACACCCACCCAGAAATACAGAGCCCTTTTCTTTTTCTCCCTCTCCTGCATCTCTAGGAATGATGGCTTCATTCTTCGACGATGCTTCTGTGAAGCAAGGACATCGTTTTCCCTGTAAAACAGCTTGAGAGCTGTTGGTAACAAGATTTATGGTTACTGAGGAGTTACTTAGCTTTTAGGCTCTTGCTGTATTGATTTTGCTCTGCAGACTCTGTGGCTCCTGCCACTATTACCAGTTAACTAACACCAGCCCTTCAGTATCTTCTGGACATCGTGTTTCTGGAGCACTCAGAGCTGCATCATCCAGGAACATCAGGGAATTTACAGTCTAAATTAAATCTTGAAGTTTGCTTCTTCCTTCTTTGTGCTACCCTGGTGCTTGTAATTAGGCAAAAACATGACCACCAAAGCCCTATTTAACTCATGCAGTTGCTTAAGAGGACTAAATATTCTCCTCTGATGAGCTCTGTCGTGGTGGTAGCCCCTGGAGCAGGTTACTCTCCATCAGTCCTACTGCTTGTATGATTTGTGGCCAGTTTAACACTCTTTACCAAGCTCTGCTGCCCCATACTTCTCCACTCTGCTCTGCAGTTCTCAGGGATGGGCTTATAAGTTGTGCAGTGGAAGTTCTCTCCAAGATGACACAAGTTTTGTTCTTTAAGAAGGAGCTTTTTGTAATTTTCTATGCTGCAGGCCAAAGAGAGGCCTTGCTCAGGTTTCAGTGTTCAGTTTTGAGTGAGGAGATGGGTTAAAAACTGGTAAATACATCTTCTGAGTCTGGGACTTTATTAGGTTCCATTTCTTGGATAGCAACAAGTAATTTTCCTCTTCCAGTAAAGTCTATGCCATTTGGCTTAGTGACATTAATAACAAATAATAATAGAAAAAACCAATTTAGCATAAGCAGATTGCATGGAGATCTTTTGTGTGCTCATGTTTCTGAGCATGTGAAGGACAAGAGCCTGAGTCACTGAAGAGAAAGGTCTCCAGAAGCCCAGACAAAACATCAAACCCTTCAGCAGCATTTCTGCTTTACTTATGTTATTTGGACACAGCCACAAAATTCAGCCTTATTTCAAGTAGCTAGGCTTCTAGTTCATAGTCTGGTATGAAACAGCACTAGTTCTGGAGTAGCACTGCCTATACTTTGCTACTCTTGTCCTCCCAAATCTGAGTCAAACTGGTTAAGCTGGGAGGTAATGCTGTTCCACTTCCTAAACTTTGCAGAGGTGGCAAGACAGCCCCAAACACATCATCCTACCTTACAGATGCATTTAAATCCAAGTCAAATAGCAAAGAGATGCTCAGTGCTTCACATTCAGGCCAAGAAGTAGGATTTTCATTAAATCACATTCATTTTACTCCAGATCCCATTCACAAAGTTTCACCAGGCAGTGTCTGTAGACAGGAGACATGAGAACACCCTTGCCATGATGGGAGTTTGTCTGCTCTGGACACAAACAGCAGACTTGGCAGGCCCTTTGCTCTTCAGGATGCAAGAAACCACCATCAAACTGCACTCCCAGGCTTTGACTATCATGTACTGGGAGACAATGGTCAATTCTTAATAAGGTAATTAAAGTTCCTCTTTAATAAAACCAGCACAAAACATTTTATGGCTCCTGGCTACCAGCCAGAGTAACTGAAGTTCAGCTAAACAAAGGGACAAAGAAACATCCATTTCATCTAATGTTTATTGACCAAATTTAAAAGCAGGCTGATGCAAGAACTCTCCAGAGAGCTCTGCTGAGGGATATCTCCAGGTTTTGAGCTCTCTGTGTCTTGCCAGTGTGGCCAAGAGAGCCTTTAGAACCTCCCAGACACTGCAGATTTGCTGGTTTTCTACCATCCACTTCTATTCCTTACTGCAACTGTGACTGAAAGCTTAGTAAGCAGCATCCTGCCTAGATACAAACCAAAAAGGCTCAGCTTATCACTGCAGAAATGTGATTCTCTGCATTCCTTGCTAATTAATATCTGGAGAGGGGCTTCCAGGAGTTTATCTCATTAGTTTGAGTCCAGAAGAGAGGGGCTTGGTGGAAGTGTGATGTTGGTTGTGGTTTCTTTATTTTACTCCAGTTTTTTTGCTTCCCTACAGCAGCATCTTCCTGTCTTTGCTTCTCTAGTGCTCTCTGTCACAGCCCCAGGCATCACAACAACTTTGATTCCTTAAAGACAGACACAACTATATTTGTACTGCAGTATTTTTAACCATTAATATCACAGATGTGAAGACACTACGAGAAGCCTTAAGAAAACCAACTCCCCCCCTCCCCATGCTTAGCCTTGGCATTTCAAGATGCTTCTGCATAGCCTGGAGATTTCAGGTCAACCAGAAGGCTGTTAAATTACATCCACGAGGATCTCTGGCTGAATTTCTGAGCAGGATGGCAAAAAAACAGTGGTAATTTTTTATTTTGCAGGAGAATGGAATTTCTCAGTCTCTTCTACCTGCTTTTCCTCATCCTTTTGCAATGTTTTTTCTTTCTTGCCCTCCTACCTTGCTGCAACTGCTGAAAGCCATCAGATCAGCCTGGTTTCACCTCTCTGCTGCATCCATTTCTCCTCCTCCCCAGGCTGGACCTTGTGCACAGATCTGGTTTTCTCCTCTCCTCTCCATTCAGTGATGTTTCTGCTACATCACTTCCAGCTCCTTTTTGCATCTGCCTTTTCCTCCTCCTGGCTGCCAGCTTTTTTTTGTCCCTCCTTTCAGTGGAACAGACAGCCAGTTGGTATTCCCACACTGGAGGAAGAAAGCTTGTGGCAGTTCTCACATTCCCACTGCTAACAGCCACTCTCCTTCACTTACCCAAAAGGGAGCTCAGCTCAGCAGACAAGTTTTCAGCTGCCAGCTAGCAAGCATCCTCAGGAGCATTCTCTATTTCTGTCAATATTGAGATTGGATATCCTGGTATTTTTCCATGGGAAGAGCCAAAATCACCCAGAATCTTGGGATTTTCCAAAAAAAACCCCATCACTGACAATCTTGCAGTTGCAACCAGGAATGCCTCAAGGAAACTTGTGTTTTTGAATGCACCAGAGCACACACACACAAAGATTTCTCTCATTGGCAGAATTGCAATTTGCATTTTGTGCTGCCAAAATGGAAATGCCACCATGGGCCAGCTGCAAATGTAACACTAACTCTACATAATCCAGATGTGTGCTCACTTCAGATGTTGTAACAGGAGTCTCTTGGGTTCACACCTTCAGATGGGACCAGCAGGATGCACTTAGAGGTTGTGCCAGCACTAAACAACTCAAAGCAACTGAACCCAGGGCTGGTTTCAGGGAGCTCTGCCAACATTCTGCTGGGGAGGTGAGGACAGGTATAGGTAGGACAAACAGAGCAAGAGACTCTGCAAACATGTCCCTACCAGAGATGTCACCTTTTTCTCACTCCCCTCACCCTCACTGTGTCCAGACACCCTTATACTCCCTCCACATGTTGTCCCCCAAGGGACTGCAGGATAGCCCTGGCCACTTGCCACCAGCTTTACAGAGACCTGCCCATGGCACTGTGATTGAAGCACTCATTTGCTCTCCAGTGCTTGCTTTCTGCCTCACTATCTGCTTCTAAATGGGAGGACTAGAAAGAATGGATGTAAATTGGAAGGGGATAGATTCAGGCTGAATATAAGAAAGAAATTCTTTACAGTGAGGGTGGAAGAGGTTGCCCAGAGAGGTTGTGGATATCCCCTCAATCCCTGGAGGTGTTTAAAAACAGGCTGGACAAGGCACTGAGCAACCTGTTCTAGTGGGAGGTGTCTCTGCCTATGGCATGGGCGATGGAACTTGATGATCTTTAAGGTCCCTTCCAACCCAAACTATTCTATGATTCTATGGTTCTAAATGTATTCTAACATGTTATTTTACAGGGGATGTTGGTACACGAGAAGAAGCAGGTTTAACAGTCACCCTTGTGCTGTGTTTCTGAAAAGTCAAATACTACATACTGCATTTCCTTCAGTGAATTGAAGTGCTCTGACCTTTACAACTCCACAAAGCCTTGGGAGGCAGGGAAGGAAAAGCTTGGAGAGCATCACTGCTCGTGCTGGTCCTGCATCTGTTCAGCCCCAGGCAGCTCTTCTCTCTCCTGCTTGTTGTCTGACCATGCTCCACAAACAAGCTAAATGCACCACCACCCATGGCCTTATCCCCAGGGTAAAGAAATAAGGACAGGAGGAGTGAGGTGATCATAAAGTAGAATCATAGAATAGTGATGATGCCTTTAGACGTTAAAGATCACCTAGTTCCAATCCCCTTGCCATAGGCAGGGACACCTCCCACTAGATCCCATTGCTCAGTGTATTGTCCAGCTTGGCCTTAAACACCTCCAGAGTGGGGGCATCCACAATGTCTCTGGGCAGCCTCTTCTAGTGTCTCACCACCCTCACCATACAGAACTTCTTTCTTATATCTAGCCTGAATTTCCCCTCTTCCAATTTACATCCATTATTTCTAGTTCTTCCATCATATATCCTATTAAAAAGTCCTACCCCTGCCTTTCTGTAGTCCCCTTCAGCTACTGAGAGCATTCTCTTAACCAAGCTGAACAACCCCAACTCCTTTAGCCTGTCTTCATAAGGCAGGAAGTTCAAAATTACCTCATTAATGGAGTGGTAGTTCCCTAGGTTCATGGTCCCCCAGGACCAGGCTGGCTCCATCACAGGGCTCAAGACTGGCCAGATTTGGCCCCTCTTGCTCTAATAGGGTGGCATTGCCAAGATGTCTCCACATGATTCCTACTAATAGAAGACAAAGAGCTCTAGGATCAGCCCAAATAACCTCCATGGTTAGAACAGCATAGACGAAGAGCTGGGGTAGCACTGAAATAGTATGGAAAACTACACAGGAATGTTTGGCAAGTCATAAAAGCACAGTGACTTTAGCTGGAAATTGCAACACTCTCCTCCAATAGAAAACACACCCCACATGCATTTATCAGAGTCCTGGAACTCTGTGTTGTGCTTGCCAGCATGCCATTATAAGCAAAATTTTATCACAGAGGAAGTTGCACCTCTGCAATTATCATTCATGTGCTCTGAGCGTCACCTCCCCTTGATGAAGGTGTGATCCAGAGGATGACAAAGATTATAAGGGTTAGAAAAATCTCTGTTTCATAGAATAGTTTGGTTTGGAAGGGACCTTAAAGATCATCTAGTTCCAATCCCCCTGCCACAGGCAGAGACACCTCCCACTAGGGATAAGCCCTTCTTAAGAATAGCTGTAAACTGCTATAAATTGCATTTACTTAGATGTAATTTTTATATACATATAAACTATATTTACATACATCCACATAATAAAAGCTTTTGGTAGAGCTGAATGATCCCCTGTGGGCTGAGCTGTTTGAATTTCCCAAGATAAGACTTAAGCACCTAATTTTATTTGCTGCACTGAGGACATTAATCTAAGATATTTATATGAAAAAAACCCCACCACCCTCATATTTTTCAATACTAGAAATTCTTAAGGCCTAAAGCAGGTTAGAGGGATTTAGAAGCTAGATTGAGATCTGCATCACATGGGAAAGAGAATTGCTGGTTTTGGGTTTTTTTTCATAACTGCCTGCAATAATGATTATACAAGGAAAGAAAATCCTACCATTTCAGCAGCCTTCTCTTCTCCCAAGTCCACACAAGACAGGCTGGCAGTTGGGTGGGTGCTACCCGTGTGTTTTCCAAGATCTCTGTAGCATTTCAATGCATCGCTGCAGGAAAAAAAAAACAGATGTATTTTCATGGTAATCATTTTAACACCCTTTGACTTTTGTTTTGTAACTACCTTGGATCCTGTTACACTTGACAAAGCTGGAGAGAGAGAGAGATGTGTGCTGACAAGTCGAAATCTGAGGATCAGAAGAAACCTGACTCACTTTCTGGCACTGTCATTGGCTCCCCCAAGCCAGTCCAGAACACGGTGTCTATGCAACACCTCATCCTTGCCCAGGAGATCTTCTTGATCCAGCCATGTGTCTCAGGAGAAGTTATGGACCAGCTGGAGCAAGTCCAGAGGAGGGGATGGAAATGGTCAGGGGGATGGAGCACCTCTCCTGTGAAGACAGGCTGAGTTGGGGTTGTTCAGCCTAAGGTCTGCACGGAGGTCATAGAACCATTTTCAGCATCTTAAAGGGTACCTACAGGAAAGATGGGGAGGGACTCTTCATCAGGGAGTGAAGTGGTAGGACAGAGTGAATCATAGAATAGTTTGGGTTGGAAGGGACCTTAAAGATCATCTAGTTCCAACCTCCCTGCCATAGGTAGGGACACCTCCCACCAGAACAGGTTGCTCAGTGATTCATCCAGCCTGACCTTAAACACGTCCAGGGATTGAGGAGGCATCCACAGCCTCTCTGGGCAACCTGTTCCACTGTCTCACCACCCTCCCAGTAAAGAACTTATTTTTCTCTCCAGCCTGAATCTCCCCTCTTCCAATTTGCATCCATTCCTCTTCATCCTGCCATCCTGGACCCTATTCAAAAGTCCTTTCCCAGCCTTTCTGTAGCCCCCAGATGGGTTTGTTGTCACAAAAATGGAACAGTTTTAAACCGAAAGAGGTTTAGGTTTGATATTAGGGAGAAATTCTTCTCTATAATGGTGTTGAGACTTTGCCACAGGTTGCCTAGAGAGACTCTGTCTGCCCCATCCCTGGAGGTGTTCAAAGTCTGACTGGATAGGGCTTGGAGCAATACGGCCTAGTGAGAAACATCCCTGACTGTAGCAGGGGGGTGAAACTAGATGATCTTTAAGGTCCCTTCTGACTCTAATTGTCTTATGATTCTATACATTTTAAGGGTTCAGGCCAGGATGAAAAAGTTAGTGGCATCCAGCCATGTGCCTGTCACGTGTTGCAGCGTGGCAGTGAGTCTGCATACACCTTCTGTGGCCATGCAAGAGGCCATGGGTAGTCAGGGCTAACAGATGATCAGCGTGGTAATGTGTTATGTGGGCAGGCCAAATCTAAATTTCATGCTTTGCTCTGAGCAACTGTTTCTAAATAATAATGAAAATTGAGCCTTAAAAACAATAGAATGACCTTTTCAACAAAAATTTTAAATCTTGTGATGTTTTTTTGGTTGCTCTTTCAAGTATTCTGCATTTTCAATGGAAAACCAGGCACTAAGAGAGTGAGATGACAAAGATATCTGGGTTTTGGTAAAAAAAATATTTTTTACATTGAATTTTCAGAGATACACATGTGATTTGTTGAGCTCTGAAAACATGGTGCTTTAGAAAGAGGAGAAATTTATAAATTAAAACCTTAGATTCTATCATGATAAATCTAGAAGGAGGCTCTTCCTCCATCCCTGCCCTCAGCTGGGACAGACCCCTGGCTGTCTCTAAGCACATCCAACTCTATGGTGGCCCAGAAGAGTTGTGGACCATCACTCTTTGAACAGTCACAAAGCTTCTCCAGTGTTTATATTTGACAAATTCTCCACTTTAATGTTACAAGGATTAATCAAATAGGCCTTTCTGGAGGGAGGAAATTGATGGTGAGCTGAGGACAACATTTGCAATGAGATTTTAGAATCATAGAATAGTTTGGGTTGGTAGGGACCTTAAAGATCATCTAGTTCCAACCCCCCCTTGCCATAGGCAGGGACACCTCCCACTAGATCAGGTTGTTCAATTCCTCATCCAGACTGACCTTAAACACCTACAAAGGGGCTACTAATGTTTCTGCAGTGTGACTTCTGCCACATCCAATGTCAACTGTGCTCCTCCAAAGCCATCTGCTTACGTGGGTGATACCTGATGCACTTTAGAGAAAACAAGCAGAATTTTGCCCCTGCTACCCTTCCCAGAGTCAATAAAGGCTAAGCAAAGCTAAGGAAATAAATATCATGCTGGAATATCAAAGCACTCGGTCTCCTGAAACAAAAGGTAAATATCTCCAGTATTTACAGTACCTAAGTTATATTGGAGAAAGCTCCCACATGGACAGTGACTCAAAAGGAAGTGTTATTGGGGTTTTGGCTAGTGCATGGATTTAAGTCCCAGCTGCAAAGCCTACTGCCACCTCCTAAGGATAGAAAGGGTGGTCAGGGTCATGCAGCCTGGATGAGAAGCAATGGAGCATTACTGAGACCTGGGGAAATAATTAAAAGAAAAATAATCAACCTCCATTTTGTCCTTAATATAACTAGGGATCAGATTATAATTCAGGGGCATGTGCCTGCTCTACTGACCCATTTCCCTCCTGCTCTTCATGCTGATAAATCCCGCCATATTGCAACTGCTCTGAGACATGAGGTCTCACTGCCATGATACAGGGATTTCACTGGAGCATCAGCAGCTTTGATGCTCCCACAGGATGAGGTCTGGGTCAGGTTGACACTTCCTTAGCTGCTGGGAGTCCCATGGCTCAGCTGCATGAAGGGCTTAGGAGCACAACTGGCTGAACAATTAGTGCTTCTGGAAGCAGAGAGGTAGCCAAGGATCTCCCTTTTGCTGGTGTACTAAAGTAGGGTTATTTACCCAGTGTGAGGACAACAATATATGCACAGGGTAGTTACTGTCTATTTATTTAATTCTCTCAAGTCCTCACTGAGCCTGTTCCCCTCACTAAGCTAAAATCAAGGATGAGGGTGGGCAATGAGATTGGATCCCTCATAGCCACACGACAGCCTAGACTGTTAACAGAACTGAAGTATGAAAGAAGAGTAGGGCATAGCCTGCCGAAGCATCAGCACAAATACAGAACCATAGAATAGGCTGGGTTGGAAGATCATCTAGCTCCAACCTCCTTGACATAGGCAGGGACACCTCCCACTACATCAGGCCGGTCAGTGCCTTGTCCAGCCTGGCCTTAAACAACTCCAGGCATTGAGGGAGCATCCATAACCTCTCTGGGCAACCTGTTCCAGTGTCTTACCACCCTCACCATAAAGAATTTCTTTCTTATATCCAGCCTGAATCTCCCCTCTTCCTATTTACATCTATTATTCCTGGTCCTGCCGTCCTGAACACTATATAAAAGTCCTACCCCAGCCTTTTTGTAACCCCCTTCAGGTATTGTTAAGTCACTGTGAGGTCCCCCCTGAGCCTTCTCTTCTCTAGGCTGAACAACCCCAACTCCTTCAGCCTGTCCTCCCATCTCATGAACTTTGTTCAGTTTCTGACAAAAGGTATCCAAATACATGTAAACAGTTGAAATCTGCTTTTTCTCCTTCGTGTAAAGCAACAAAATAGATCTGCAGCCACTTCCAACACATGAAGAAACTGAAGGTGCTGGACACTGCTGGTGCATATCCATTGCTAATGTATTAAATCCATTGAGCAAGCAGCATTGTGCCATGGCATTTGCAAGCAGATGAAAGAATATAAGAATAAAGGGTTTGACTTTAAGGTGAGGGTTATCACATCCTTTTCCTTCCTCTGCAATACCTCCCTGCTGCTGTTAGACATGCAGATCTTCTGCAACAGGCTTGCTTGGGATGGTTGCTTGCACATAAAAGTCCTGACCTGCACTTCTGTGTGTTGCATAAGTTGCTGAGTGCAGGCACCTCCTGGCCTCTTGGAAAACATTATTAAAAAATAAAAAAATCACATTTTCTTTCAGTGACTTAACAGGTTCCTTGCATTTCTTTATAGCTTCTCCCAGCTTACAGATGCAACACAACAGCCTCAGGGTCCAGTCCAAATCTATAATTTCTTTTAAATTTTTTCCAGAGCAATGCTTCCCACTGTCACTTTACATCTGTGTTCCCACTGTGATGCAATGGGGAGGAGAGAATGGCCAGGGTTCTGTTTCTAGCCACCCTTGGCTTTCCAAGCATCTTCCACACTGCTTTTTTCCTCTCCTGCTTCAGTGCTTATCTCCTGTTTGGAAGTTTCAGCACATGATGCTCTAGTTTGGCTAATTAATTTTTAAAGGAGCTGTGTTTATTAATGCAAATTCTATTAGTGATGCCTCTTGGCAGCCCATGGATTAAATGCAATGTCAGTAGCATGATAACACTTGACAGCCTCCACAGGGGCAAATTACATACATTATTATTTTATGCCCCTTTTAATGTGTTTTAAGATACATCCTTAAAATAAGGCAGGATTGTTAGCATGCTTGTACTAAAGCACAGAAATATTCCTTCTTAATTTAGCAAAGCATATGTTCCTATTAGAGATATAGATGCTAGATAAAGACTGGCACATAGCATGTGTGGTGTGAAGTGATGCTGTTCTGCTGCCTTCAGTGGAGTTGCAGAGACTGGTATCAGCAGAGGCTCTGACTTGCTACTCCTTCACAGTCATAACTTGATATTCCATGTTGGATCATTGTCATCAAGGGACAATCATGAGATTTGCAGTGAGGCATCGAGCAACCTGTTCTAGTGGGAGGTGTCCCTGCCTATGGCAGGGGCTGGAACTAGATGATCTTTAAGGTCCCTTCCAACCAAAAGTATTCTATGATTCTATGTCCAAGGACATGTTTTGTTTTGCCTTCTCAACAAAGAAAAGAATGGAGAAGATGCAGGCTAAGATGGCCAGAAGTAACTCTTTCTACCTACTTTCCCACTGCAGAACCTCCACGTGGTGGTGTGTCATGGTGTTTACAAATATTATTCATCACAGTTGATGCACTGTGGGGAGGGAAGCAAAAATATTATGTGTAGAAAAACAAGATGCCTGCAGGCAGCAACATCTTCAGAAGGTTTCCTCTGTAGGAGGACTCTGCCATGAAGCTGACCTGACCTATTTCTATCTTGCTGGCCTCTGACACAGGCAAAATGTTACCTAGTTGCATTATTTTCCTGTTCAGTGAAGAGAACTGGGGAGCTGTGACTAAAACAAGGGTGCAACTGTGCAGGACACATTGTCCTTTTCTCCTATCTCACAGAAGATGAGCACCAACAGGCCTGGTGGATCACATCCTTGAAAAGCAATAATATTGCTCCATAATTCATACCAGTGAGTCCTCATGTATGAGCTGAGGATTTGCTAGAGTAAATGAAACAGCCCCATCAGTTACAGCAGTGAAGGAAGAGGCCCATTGCTTCAGGCACCTGCCTCTGCTCCCCTTAAATAAGAGTCTTTTCAAATCATTACTTCTATCAGTAAAGACTCAAAGCACCTTGGGGGTAAGTGGCTCTCCCAATTTCTTTTACCTTTAGATCTCTATCTGATAAATCCACAAACCATATTTCAGGCCAGGTGCTCAACTCCAGAGAGTTTTCCTTGAGTCCTTGCTCACCCAGGCCTTTGATAACTTCAAAAACAAAATGAAGAGAGTAAGAAAACAAATACATTGGAACATCACTGCCTTGGACTCTCAACTCTTGCCCTCTACTCTCTGTGCAGCTATCAGAGTACTGGAGAAAAAAACCCTGAATTTTCTTAGCTATAATAACTGACATTTCAAACACCAGCACCCTGGCCTTCCCTCACCCTGCCAGTTTTGAAGCAGACCACACTTCTTCCACTACTCACTGAGAGGAAAGACTTTGGCAAAACATCCTATTCTAAAGCACAAGGCACATATGAGATATCAATCGCAATCACCCCATCCATAATGTCAGAACCTAAAGAGATCTAATGGTATGATATTTGAAGGCCTTGCAAGAACAAGTTTCCTATTTTAAAATTTGACTCTGGGATTTCCTGTCACTGAAATAATTTTCAAATTATCCTCTCTCATTGGAAATTTTACTGTACAAAGCATAGTGATATCAATGGCAACCATCCCATCCATAATGTCAGAACCTAAAGAGAGATCTAATGGCATGATATTTGAAGACTTACAAGAACTAGTTTCCTTTTTTTAAATTTGAGTCTGGCATTTCCTTAAACTGAAATAATTTTCAAATTATCCTTTCCCATTGGAAATTCCACTGTAGAAAAGATACAGTGATGCCTCAAAGCAGTTCTTACCTACCTCCAAAGAACAAAAGGTCACCACAAGAAAAAGGGCAGGAAGTAGAACTTGTACATTGGGAAGATCAAATGTAGGTCAAGCCTAATCTGCTTTGTGTTTTTTTTTTTCCTCTGCACTGAACAAAGAGGTTAAAAGCACTCCAGGCCTGACCATGCTGGGAAGGAGAGTGGGTCTCCTCCACCTCTAGGATCCTTTCTGAGCTGCAGTTCAAACCAGTTCCCACACTTAAGAGTCAGTAGAATAAGTATTAAAAATACCTCAGCCTAAACTGGCTTTTCCTCACCTGAGGGTGTGCTGCTGGTTATTTTAGGATGGAGGGTAGGTTTATCCTAGATAAGTTACCACCATTCTACATTAACTGGAGCTAAACAGGATGACAAATCTCTGATTGCAAGCTTGTGACACTGCAGCAATGGATGTCAGGGACTCACTAAAGGCATCTCCATATGGCAGCTGCAGTCAGAAAGACTTGCCAACAGTTCATTCACAAGGACCAAGCAGTAAGGGGAAAGCATTCATCAGCACTCAAGTGAGCTGGTGTCAGCTCTGACTTGCTAAAAAAGTGAGTCTTGAAGCCTTGAAAGTGGCATATGGGGGAGAGTCTTCAAAAGGTCTGATCCAATTCTCCAGTCTCTCTAAGTCTCACACAAAGAGAACACAGCAAACAGCTGCTCCAATGGTGCAGGAGAAAAAAAATTACTTGTTCTTTAGCAGAAGGCAGGCAAAGAGAAAAACTTTCCTGTAAATACTGGAGGTGGAGGGAAAGAATAAGAGATTTCAACAAAACCAGGTTTGAGTCTCAAGAGAATTACAGAAAACTGCTTAGAAATGAAAGTGAAGCGAAAAACAACTTTCCTGGATGCCAGCTGTGACTTCAGGGCAGGAGGACTCATCATTTTCCAGGAAGGAGAGGATTTTGCCCAGAAGGGACAGATCTACAGAAAGAACAAGACCAGCTTGATATAAAAGCTCATCCTGCTTTCAGTTAGATCTTTCCAGTGTCCAACATCCTCTATGCCAAGGAACTCCAGGGGGATGAACCTGTTGCTGCCAACTCTGATCTGTGATGACACCAGCAAATCAGTGAAGGTCTCCACAAACCACATTCATTACCAGAGATGATGTGAGAGGCAGAGAGAAAGCTCTTCAGGTCAGAGCTTGAGTACATTAAGGAAAAATTATCTTCTTCTGAGCAAATTGGGAATGGGACTCATTGAAAAACCAAGTGAAGTTCATGCAGTCTGTCACCACACCATTTTTCAGGTGGCATCTCCAGCATTTTAATAGGATATGTGATGGAAGGAATAGGAATAATGGATGTAAATTGGAAGAGGGGAGATTCAGGCTGGATATAAGAAAAATTCTTTAGGGCGAGGGTGGTGAGACACTGGAACAGGCTGCCCAGAGGTTGTGGATTCCCCTTCTCTGGAGGTGTTTAAGGTCAGGCTGGACAAGGCACTGAGCAACCTGATGTAGTGGGAGGTGTCCCTGCCCATGGCAGTGGGGTTGGAACTAGATGATCTTTAAGGACCTTTCCAACCCAAAACACTTCATGATTCTATTTGCTTACAGTAAGAAGGGATGCAGCATTACGAATGCTTTCAAGACACTCTAAGTATAGTATGACCACAATATGAGCTACTGAAGCAGAAAGCCTGGAAGGGACAGGAAGAAAAAAGAAAAAAAAAAGAGATTTTTCAGACTGCCTTTAATGCCATAAGCTTAGGTCTTTTTTTTTCTTAGTTTACTAATATGACATAGTAGCAGAGTAACAAATGGTTCTTGCGTGGATCACTCCATTAATGAAATATTGAAAAAGCCAAAATTAAAACTGCATTAAAACACACAAATAATAAATGCTATTTTCCATGTGTAGAGCAAATCTTCAGCCCAAAAATCTTTCAGTCAAAAAATGGCTTCTGGGGAAAGCTCTGGATACTCTGTGAAACCCCAGAAATTTATGATGTGGTCCACATCATAAATTTATGCTCATCAACTGAGTCAATACTGAATTAACAATTACAAAAGAAATTTAAGGTAGCACAATAGAAAGTTTGTAACACAAAAAGTGCCACACAACAGTTTTCACTAGAAAAATTACTACAGTGTGTAGTTAGTAGCTAATTTTCAAAAACACGTCTCAACCTTTGTTCAAATGAAAAGTGGGTGTTGAAGAATTGAAAGTGTTCTGAGTCAAAGTTTGATCTTGGATGTGCTGTTATTGCAGTTCCTATTGAGATTTCATCTTATAGCTGAGAAATAGTAGCAGCATGCTATATAATTTCTTAATTTTTTTTTAAAACGGAAATAAAGTTGATTCAGAGCTTAGGGGAAAAGTCACACACACAGAATCACAGAATGTCAGGGATTGGAAGGGACCTAAAGAGATCATCTAGTCCAATCCCCCCCCGCAGAGCAGGAACACCTAGACAAAGTCACACAGGAAGGCATCTAGATGAATGTCTCCAGAGGAGGAGACTCCACACTCTCTCTGGATAGCCTGTTCCAGTGTTCTTTCACCCTCACTGTGAAGAAGTTTTTTCTTAGATCTCAGTGGAACCCCTATGTTCTATCTTGCACCCATTGCCCCTTGTCCTGTCATTGGAAGTTTAGTTATATTAAAGTGCTCCACAAATTTTCCCCTTTATCTTTGCAGCAGTCAGTCTTTAATAAAATAAATCTCAGAGGTCAAATTCAGCAGTAGCTCTGTCCCTAAATGACACACTGCATCACTCCCCTCCTGCATTTGCTATTTAGCCTCCTTCCTCCAACACAGTTCTGTGCTTTGCTATTTTTTTACTCCAGTTTTAGCCAGACCCTATGTGGCTACAGAGAACCAGATCCCCAGACTTTCCCTGGAAGAATCTAAATATATTAGCGCTACAGAAAAAAAACAGCACCATATGGCAGTTGTTTGATCTCTAAGCTGAAGCTACAGCTTTTTGAAAACTGATGAGCTCCACCTGTCTAGAAAGTTTTCTTTCCCTCCTTGACACTGCAGATTTGTTTGTACACTGCACATACCCTCAAGCTCCAGGATAAAGCAGCTCGGGAGATTTGTTCTCTACCATCAGTGATTCTTGACATATCATTCAGAATCTACAGTTTGCTATCACCTTGAAAGGCAGTTTGGGATAGAGCTTTCCCCACCAGGAGCATTATGAGTCTATGATACTTAGACAACAGTAGCTGATAGGATCTTCCTGTCCATTTGCCGACCCCAATTGCAGCAACATGGTCTAATATCCAACCACATGAGCTGGACCTACTCTACTAACAATATGCCTTTAAGTGCCTCTGATATTATCCTGGAACAGTCCTCAGAATCATAGAGTAGTTTGGGTTGGAAGGGACCTTAAAGATCATCTAGTTTCAACTCCCCCAGCCATAGGCAGGGACACCTCCCACCATATCAGGTTGCTCAGTGCCTTGTCCAGACTTTCAGGGAAGGGGCATCCACACCTCTCTGAGCAGCCTCTTCCAGTGTTTCAAAACCCTCACCATGTAGAATTTTTTTCTTATCTCCAGCCTGAATCTCCCCTCTTCCAATTTACATCCCTTCTCCCTAGACCTTCCATCACATATCCTATTAAAAAGTCCTGCCCCAGCCTTTCTGTAGCCCCCTTCAGGTATTGAGAAGCTGCTCTGAGGTTCCCCCGAGCCTTCTCTTCTCCAGGCTCAGCAACCCCAACTCCTTCAGCCTGTCCTCATAAGGAGTTGCTGCAGCCTTTTGATGGGCTTGCAAGCACACAAAGATGATCTTTGTGGCCTCCTCTGGACCTGCTCCAACAGCTCAATGTCCTTCTTACGTTGAAGACTCCAGAACTGGACACAGTAACTCTGGGTGGGGCCTCACTAGAGCCCAGTAGAGGGGCAAAATCACCTCTCTTGACCTGCTGGTCACACTTCTCTAGATGCAGATCAGGATTGGGTTGTCTTCTGGGCAGCAAGCACACACTGGTGGCTCATGTTAAGTTTCTCATCCACTGACACCCCCAAATCCTTCTCTTCAGGGCTGCATTCAGACCACTCTCCACCCAACCTATATCTGTGCTTGGGATTGCCCTGATCCAGGTGCAGCACCTTGCACATGGCCTTGTTGAACTTCATGATGTTGTCATGGGCCCACCTCTCAAGCCTGTCAAGGTCCCTCTGGATGGCATCCCTTCCTTCTGACCTATCAACTGCACCACACAGGTCAGTAAGCCTTTTCAGTGTATTTATGACATTTATACCTACATTAAAATAACTTAAGGACATAAGAATGGTTCAGCCTTTCATGGGGTACACTGTGATCTACATTATGGTGCCAACAAGAGACCAAGGGACACTGAGCCTGGCACACTGGTTTGCCATAGCACCATGATGTGGACTGAATGCATCTGTAGCACCAAAAAAAAGGACCAGAAGAGCCATAAGGAAAGGGAAAGTAAACATGATTTTTTTCTGTGCAAGATGCTGGCTCTGCTTTCTTCCTTCATGCTGTGCAACTGTTTGCTAAAAGAAATAATTTCCCTAAGACACTCAGCTTCCTTGGTGAAATTACTCCTTAAATGCTGATTCTCCATCTGGTGCACAGCTCTGGATTTTAAAGATATTTCTGGGTTGAGCTCCTAATTTCAAATGGATGTCTGACATGTTTTAAAAATTAGATTTTTCTCTCTTTGCATGTTCCAATAGGCAAATTTAACCCTTCATGTTTAGGCTAAGGGAAAAGCATTAAGATAAATCAGTGGGATTTAAGATTTAAGAAAAACAGATAGGTTTGAGCTTGAAATAAATTCAGACCTTGATGGGAAGGTTGTTGACCACATCTGTGTCTCACACATGACAATAACAGCCTCAAGCTACACCAAAGAGTTCACTTGTTTGTGACAGGCTTTTAAATGTCAAAGTAAGCAAAAGTAAAGTCCTTTTACATCACATGGGCTTCAGTAAAGGGCTTATTTTAGATCAGCTCATTTGACACTACTATCAGGCTCCCAGGAATCTTGTCAGAGAACCCTATAAGATGTACGTGCTTCCACACCATCTAACCAATGCCTGCTGCATTGAGTGGAAATTGGGAGACAGCCTCAGAAGGGAGTTTTTTCCTGTAGGAAGCTCCAGTCTCACAGCCATCACATTGTGGGGATCATGAGAGCAGGACTGAAAGGGATTGAAAAACTAACACAGACAGCACTCTCTGATCCTCACTGAGGCTCCTAGACCTCCAGCATCATCACCACCTTGACTTCAGTCACCTGACAAGCCTGCAAGTCACAGATTAGAAAGATGCCTTAACAATAAATATTCTCCTTAAGGCTGAGCTGCTGGCTGCTTGCACATTTCCTCCTTGTTAGCTTAAAAATTTGCACCATTTCTGCAGGAACTCTGAATTTAATTTTTCTCAGGCTGATCTTCTTATTCCCACATTTTCCACAGTTGCCAAAATTTATACAATCTCTAGATCCTATAATTTGAAGGAAGTTATTTTAAAGACCTATCAAAAAGAAAACACTTCCTGAGTCATCCATCTACCCAGGAAGTCAAGTGCTTTCACTATCATGAGTCTATATGCTGTGAGCTATGAGGGACACCAAACCCAAAATGAACAGCCATCCTAAAAACATTGAGATAAGCAATAATTGAAGTCCAATGTGTAAGAATCTTTCAAGCCCGTGAAGAAATGCTGTATGACTCATTTGAAATGTGTGCCAGGCTCCCAGTAGATGAAGGCTCCAAACAGCTTTTCCTGGTTTTTAAATAAAGCCTAGACTCTGATGTGGCAAAAGACATTTAATGGATTGAACACAAAACATGTAATAAATCATTTAAATTCAGTCATATATTCTACTTTTCTGTCACCACAGGATCTTCCAGAAAATTGGAATTTTGCTGCAAAAACCTTACTTCATTTCTCACTGCAGTTCCAGCAAATTGCCATGGAGCTGAGATGTGGCTGTTATAAATTCTCTCTTGAAGTCAATGGCATCACAGCAACTCAAAGCAACTGTGATTCAAGCCCATCTTTCTCCCTCTTTAAAAATTAAGGTTGAGCGCACTGAATATTTTCTTCTTGGATATGCAAAGATCTAAAAAGTTTGCTTCAAGAAACAATTAGTTCTACCATTCATCCTCTGGTCTGTTCATTCAGAAACCAAATATCTGCATTCCATCATATTACCAAAGCATTTGAATTCCCATCTCAGGAAAGCAGTCTGTAGCAGACTGAAGAACCACTTAAAATGACACATTCATTCCCAGAAGTCATTTAAATAGGTATCTTTCATATTTATTTTCTTCATAATTTTGTATTTTTGCCACAATTGGGTGCAAACATGCTAATTGCTGTGTCTCAGTGGAGAAGATCAAGGATGTCTATTACTTCACCATATAGCCTATGTTCTTCTTCAACTTACAGGGCAGCATTTCTGCCCCCAAAAGCCCCACAAACCACCCAGTAAACAGTAGTTCCTACCCACAGGCCACATCAGCAAGCAGTTTTGGAACTAGCAAGACTGGAGCATAAACCAGTTTTCCCCCAGCTTTCAGGGAAGAAAACAAGCAGCAGGCAAAGGATATCATTAGGAAAACAGGGAATTCAATACTTAACCCAAGGGAAATCATCCCCAAATTCTGTCACAGACACCTGGAAGAGGATGTACTTCTTCCTAAAAACAGGGCTGAGGCAGAGAACTGATTGATGAAGAAATCTGGGCTGAGGAAGATCCACTGCCATGAGGAATAGCCAGCAGAGACCTGGGTTAAAAATGTGTCCTTATTTTGGTTGATTTTCAGCCAGATAAAGATCCCTGGGGTTTTCTTCATGCCCACTTCCTTCATAAGACAGATCAGAATCATAGAACTATGACAGTATAGACAAGTTATTTTGTTATCAGGATACATCATTCCCCCTATCAGCTGCCTCCCACCCTCTTTTCCTTCCCCCACACAACATCCCCTGCTGTTGAGGCACTAATGTAGGCAGCAAAGTGGTTATAGGACTCTGGGGATCACTTATCAGGAATTCTATATCTATTTTAAAGGCATGCTCCATTCACAAATGCAAGGGTTTCTCTCCTAAGGAGTAAGTTATTCATTTGAGAGAAGGGACACAACCCAGGTGAAAAGCTCTCTGCTGAATTACTACAAAGAAAGAGAAGGGAGAAGAAGATTTACCTTCATACTTTCTCATTACCCTACAGGACAGCTGCTCCAATACATGGGAAGAGATGAGGAAGGGTGCACTGTAAAGGTACTACCCACTTCACAGGGCAAATACAGCTTTAAAAAAGATAAGAGACTGTTAAATCGGTGCACCTGTAGCTTGGGGCTTTCACCTATCATAGCTGGTAGGCAAGGTTAGTTTTGGTCTGTCAGATGATCTGGACTACAAGTCAAGTCCTGGCTTAGCAGAAGGAGACAAGGAGAGTTGACCAAATACACAGCCCTAGTATCCTACAGGGCACAGGGGATTTTAACATTGCTTCTAACATAAATAAGAAGCCAATAAGAAGCCTAGAAGCCATAAACAAGAAGCCACAAACAAGAAGCCACAAACAAGAAGCCACCAAGTTCCTTCCCCCAGAAGACACAACATGTTCTACCTCCAATGTCACCTGTAGAGTTCCTTTTAAACCAGGAGGGAAACAATTCTAGCACCTTCATTTCGGTTCAGTAAGATACTATTATATATTTCTAAGATTGAGTGTTCTGTAAAGAAAACAGCTGTTATATAGGACATTGATGTGGCACAGGAATCTTTCACCTGTGATAATGCTTCAGTGTGTCCAAGGTCAGTAAATGATGAAATTGTCTGGAGATAATTTAGAAGACATTCTCACCACAGAAACATTCATTACCAGCCTTGCCCAGCTCCTTGTCTGTCTATGAGAGGCCAAATACTAAAGGGATGCAAGAAGTGAACTAAGGATAAGAATTGTTGTCACAAAATTATGACCATGGAACCAACATCACATCCCTCCCTCAAGAGACAAATTACTCCCTTCATGGGAATCTTTTTTCCCAGTCTGTCTACATAACACCCCTTATAAATACTGTGCAAGCTTCTGAAAGATTGAAGGACTTCCCTTGCTCTAAGAGGAAACAAACCATTGGGCTTGTTCAAACCAGGCTGCTTTTGAGGGCTTGCAAGTGGAGTAATTGTGCAATTTGTTCCACTGAGCCACAGGGAACTCAAAGACATCCCTTATCTACACTAAGAGCACTTCAGAGATTAACATAACCAAATGAAAAACTCTCAAAAATAGAGGTCACAGAAATAGGTGCTTTCATGAAGGATTTTCCCCTGAAAGTCAGCTGAATGGTAATCCTGGCCCTAAAACAGTAACTGTCAGTGGGTTTCCCTGAAAGCTCATTTAAACTCTATTTCCAGGACATCTTTACAAACCTCTTGTGGGTACAAGAGCATGAAACACTTTTTCCCCTTTGCATCACCCACCTACAGCTGGTGTGGGATTGCAGCTTAGAGCTTCAGAGGCTTCAAAAAAGGGACAGAAGACAAATATATCTATGCAGCATCACATGTAGTCTACTGTAGCCAGCACAACCAAGGCACTTGGGTTTACAGATAGAAAGAAGTCACCTTTCCCTCATTAAAACACTTTGATGTCACCCACTCTTCATGGGAAAGCCAGCTTTAACTATTGCAAAGAACTGACACCAGCTTGCAGTGCCAATGCTGATGGTTTTTACCTTCCTGGCCAAATAAATAACATCAATCCCCTTCATACTAGATTGAAACCCGCAGTTAAGAATTCATTCAGGTTCAGATCTCTAATTGGCTTCTCCCAGGAGATGAGGAGAGGCAGCAACATGATGTTTACAGCAAGAAACAAACAGCACTCCAGAAAGTGGTGCTGTAGGAAGACTCATGTGTCTCCTTTCCTGTTGGAGAAAGAAGTGCAAGGCAGGGGAAGAGAAAAAGGAAAAAAAAGTATACATTCCACCAGCAGAAGTAGTTATCTTAAAGGTTTTTCACTTATATTTGACTGGTTTAGCTTTTTGAAGTTGTTGTCTCTCTTACTCTGAATACTTGCAAGACTTAATAAAAATAGGTTTTCTAAAGCAGCCAGCTGCTGCCTGCCATCTCCCCCACACCTATAGAAAAGCAATAGGGAGAGTGGGCTAAGTTACTGCAGCATCTTGCATTGCTTTGGGTTTTTTTTCATTTTATTTTTAGCTTGATGTCTTCCTCCAGTTCTCAGAGCAACTCCTGCACACCCCTGTCATCTCACATTCATTTCCCCCAGTGGATTTCAGATCCTTGTGATATTTCAAAGCATCCCTAGATAAAAGCATCAGGACAGATTATTTTTCTTTATTTCAGTAACTCTTTCCATTATTTTTTTTCACTAAGCATCTGGTGATCTTTAAGTTCCCTTCCAACCCAAACTATTCAATGATTCCATGATTCTTCTGAACAAAATTACTAGAATTGAGGCCCTTATTGTGCTCAATCTTATTTCTTCTGACCAGAGTTTTTAATGCTGGTTAGGCCATGCTGCTACAGCACAGTTTACATGAAAGTCATCCCCTTCCCTCAGCACAAGTCAGCAATCCAGTCTTCAACATTCTCCAAGAATGGCTAACATAAACACCAAGGACTTTTTCCATCAGATAAAATTCTGTCTTTGGTTCCAAGGCATAATCTATGTGCAGCTTTATCTTGCATAGAACATATAGTTTAAGATGTAGGAGATGCCAGGAGCCTAGAGAAGAGTAGATGAGCATTTTTACCCCATAGGCTGCCCTTTTCCTTCTGTTTTTGCACAGCAGTTCTGCAATCTAGTGACTAGACTGCTCAGTTGAGTGCTCCTACCATAGAACACTCCCTATACAGCCCATATACAACAGCATACATGCAGAGAAAAGCTTGCTGTAGCTCATCAGAAGCAGTCTAGTCTAATATGCCAGTAGGAACTGTAATAAGGAGAAATGGTAGGATGATAAACCAGTTCACCACTTCCCCAACTAGGCAATTACAAAATCCCTAAGAAAAAAAAAAATCTTCCTCTGAGAGAAGTTGAATTATGACATATCAGTTTAAATGCCTCACAGATCTTAGGAGAGAAACCCTTGCAAACTCAGTGGAGCTTGGAGTTTGTCAGTCATTATATTTGCATATGGCACAAGAGAAGTCTTGCTTTAGGTACTGTCACCACATTATTTATGAAGGCAATGTTGGACTCAAACTGTGATACACCCAAAACTCCCAAAAGCCACAGTCCTAACCCTCTTGGAAAGTGGTATATTCCAACAACAAACTCAGTATTTCTACAGGCAGTGTTTAAAAAATAAATTATAAAACTCAATATCTAAGATCAAGATCATACCCTGCCAAATTCTACTGTACTGAAGAGGAGGGACAGCAGCTTCACACATCGTTCTCTGTCACTCTTTAGGCACTGTCCCATAAGCACTTTCTGTGGCAAAACTATAGTTTATCTCTACAGGGTGGTTTGCAACAAAAAGCCTCTGCTGGAAGCCTCTATTTTTCCCCTGTATCCTAATCTTTAGTGCAGGCAGGTGGAGCTGAGGGGTCCAGCCAGCACGCAGTGTTTTGCTGGCTGAGGATGCAGCAGTCTGCAAAGCAACTGCTCAGAGTGCACAGAGAGAGGGCTGAGAGCAGATTGGTTTTGAAAGATCTCTAATACAGGCAAAAGGATAGAATTCATTTAACCAGGAAAGATAGGAGGGAGGGAAAAAAAACCAAAACCCCTTTTGCAATAACATCCATGAAATCACTTTCAATCTCTACCTCCCAAATCCCCACTGCAAATTTTGCAGTGAATTATTACTAGCTGGCTGGGATGAGCAATTAAAATAGAACATTAGAGGATGCTTAGGTGAATTCAGCACCTTGTGTGAGTGTGGCAATAAATCTGTTCTCTGGCAGTGTGTGGGAGAATTCCTCCCTGCTGTGGATTCATACCCAGTATCAGGCAAGGCTTCTCTAGCTGATTGCCAAATCAGCAGTGGGACTGGTGCATAGGATGGCAGCAATCCCAGTCTCTATGCAGGAAGAAAACATTGCCAGTGTTAAATCTTTATACAGGTAGCAGGAGGCACCTCCTTTTCTACAAGAAAAGGCCATGGCAGGTATTAACACACAGGGGCTGCTTCTCCCTTCAGCCTATGTTGTATTATTTGTTACAGGAGAATGAAAACAGAAAATTGCACAGCCCTTCCACCCACCCACCCCTCAACAACAAACCTTATCAGTAAACAGATCAATTCAGAGAGTTCAGATTCCACTACCTTTGTTCACACCTAGAAGTTTCTAGAGATTTTAATATGAGTAAGGCTGTGCAAGGAGCAATGTGAAAATATGCAGTAAAGTAGCAGAAGCTGGACTTTTTGGATAACCCCTGCTGCCCTGTCCATGCAGAGTCACATCCTGGCAACTATGGGAAGAAGAATTATGCAGGCAATGGGGAAAGAAGGGGAGAAAACAAGAAGAATTCCTGGGAGGAGCCCACAAAGATAATCACACAAAAAGCCTAGCATGAGATTCAGCTCCCAGACATTGGTGAGGCAGCTCCTGCTCTGGCAAGCTCTGCATTGTTGCAATCTTTGGATTGCTGGAAGCACAGCTTTTAAATAGCTGAAAGCTAGAAAGCAAATAGAGTGCTCTCCAAAGGGATCATTTTTAATTTCTTTGAGTACTGTGTGTTTGGGGCTGGACTTCCTGTGAATTCAAATAGCTGAGATGACTAACAAGCCCAGTGCTGCTAAAATCTCCCAAATGAATGATTCCTGCCTGGAGAGGACCCTGGCTGCAGCACAAAACTATTTCTACCTTAGTGTGATCGATTTGACAAACCTGCTGGGTTGTTTTTTTTGTGCAGAAGATCTTAGATCAGCTGATCTCTGATGTTCTGCAGAGACACTCCAACGCTGAAAGCAACATACATAGCAAGGCTCCAAGGCCATGTAGGAGGTGACTCAGAGGAACAAGGGGATACTGAGAAAGCAAATGAAAGAGCTTAACTACTCTGTCTAGACCATCCCTGCAGACCTTTCATTCTCAACTGCCTTCCAAAGGACCTGCCCACTGGGAACAAGAGCCCAGCTCTCTGCAGCAGCACAACAGTCACAGTTCTGCTGGCCTTTGGAGAGGGCAGAAGATGGCTGCAGAGGCAGAAGGAGCATCCTGGCACAGGAGGAGAGAAAGACAAGCTGCAACCGAGGCTATTTTTATGTTCAGACTCTTCCTGTAGGAAAGAAGAGATGAGATTTTGGGCATTGCTTAACTGCATGATTCCCAGGGTTTGAGGATAGGCAGAAGCATCTACTGCTCTCCTCCTTGAAATGTTGCAATCAGATATAAACCTCATCACATTTTGATCTTGTTTGCCTGGGTGTGATGTGATAGAAAGCCCAATGGGTATAAATCCACAAGCAACTCAGATGCCTGCTTTGGATCCCCTAATGTGCAAGTGCTCACAAAGGTTGGGGTAAAGATATGACCAAGATAGGATAAGCCAATGAATACATCAGGTAATGACAGTGGCTTGTAGGCAGTGTGGAGAAGTGACGACAGTACCAATTAAGCCCCCAAGCAGATGACACTCCATCTCCTCAACCCTTGCACTGTTGCAAAGACCAAAGCAATTTGTCTCTCATTACAGATAGACCTCACAGCTTCAAACTCAGTTCAGGGCTCTCTTCCATCCTCTATTCTTCATCTCCTCCTGCCTTTTCCTCAACATCCCCTGCACATCCTCAACCCATGTTATGTTGAGCAGACAAGACAGACAGCAGCAGAGAGGCTCATCCAGAAGCTGAGTCAGTCTACATAATAAACCCTCCCTTTTTGGCCTCCCTTTAGTAGGAAGAAATATAACTGCTCAACAGGCATACCACCAAACACTAACCTACATTCTCCAGACAAAGGAAAAGACAAATAATCCATAAATCTAGATTATAACTGGCTCTACACCTTGAAAGTCCTCTGAGGCCCACATCGTCATCCTCACTTCCCAGGAGACCAGCGGAGCAACAAATTCTACCTGCTATACAAGCTACTCCAGAGAAGATATCAGCTGCATTTTCTCTATTCCCTTTTTGTCTCCATCAAGACTCACACTGCTGGCAGAAAGGATGAGGAGTCATCTCCTCTACCCAATTGCAGAGTCAAAGTAGCAATTTAGCCCCAAGCAAAGCATTCCCCATCTTGGAGCACCTCTTGAACCTATGACAGCAAGAAAAGTGCCAGAGACAGCACTTTTTTTGATCTCCCTGCTATCTGGTTCATCTTGGTCACAAGGAGTATTAGAATTGGAAGGGACCTTCAAGCATCAACTAATCCAACCCCCCGGCAGTGAGCATCCTGCACTAGGTTGAATACCTAACTCATGAGCCATGGTCTAGGAAACTTTGCTTCAGCTGCAGTAGCAACACAACAGCAACAAGACAAATACATAATTAAAACACATCATTATTTATCAAGTCACCTTTTAACTTTGTCTCTCTTTGTTTTGGAAAGGTGCTGAGAGATAAATGAGAAAGGCCAAGTCTCTGGACATCTTTCACGAGCTTTTTTGACACAAGTCAGACAGAAATGAACAGGCCTGCTCCAAGGATGAGAGTCAGCACTGCTTTAGGCACTGATGGGAGCTGAGAAGGCAGTTGAGCCTGATAATAAGGGCTATAACAGGCTTGACAGGGGTCACACAGTAGACATCATGTTCACTTGAAGTGTGTTCATTTGTGGTCTGTACAGGCTCCAAGAGACTCCTCTTAATAAAGGGTCTCTTTCTGGCAAGAGTGAGCATCAGCCTGACTTGGGGGTGGTTACTCATAGAGTCTTCAGATAATGAGGCTTTTTCCTGCCCAGAAAACAATCTCTAAGGAACTATTTATAAGAGATTCAGCATCAATCCATATCATCCCTCAGTCCAAATCTGTCCACAGACGTTGAAGGCAGTGAAGTCAACCAGAAAATGCTTGCGGATTTTTGATCAAGCCTCTACTTTCTCCAGACCTTTCTTGCACTGCAAGAGCACATCTTGATCAAGCAACAAACACACCAAAGTCTGACCTTTATCACTCCCTGCCAAGCCAGGCTTCATGGTAAACTAAGTTTATCAAATCCTATCATATTTAACTTTTTTGGTAGTTGCATGAAAATACTAAAAATCAAGCTGATATCCTCAGATTCAGCTTTATATCATTCATATTGCTCACATGAGAACAAGACTTACTAATTACTCAAGGACAGTTCATATTGTGCATATTTTAGAACAGTCAGGTCAAAGAACTTGCTTTGAAACACCTTAAAAGCACAAGTAGCAAGAATAAGGTTGAGAGAAATAGTTTTCCTGATTCACACTCAAAATACTTTGAATCTTTATTAGTTTTTCAGGGGAGGGAAAAACATTCTACATTTAAAAAAAAAATAAATTATTTGCAGAACACTGGGAGGAAGGGAAATGGAAATAACTCATGAAATTTCCACATTTTCACTCACATTGAGGAGATATATTAAGATGTTGACCCATAAATCCACAGAGAGCTTTTCTGTGAGACTGATGAAGCGTAACAGTACTTTGTGTCAAAGCAGGCTGAGGAAATACTACTAGGAGCAATTTTAAACCTACTGCTATGAACACAAACTGTCCACAAGGGTTAACATGCCACACTCAGTACCTGTCTGGTCTCTCTTAAACCCTGTCCTTCTGCTGTAAGCTGGGTCTCCTTTGAGTCACCTGAATTACTGCAGATGCATAAGAATGTGATGGAAAGTTGACATCACAGCCCTGAGAACCACTCGACATTTCCCCTTGAATATTTTCCCTGTCTGATGTTGTCCACTTTGGGACAGGGGTTAAACAGACACGTCAAGAGCCCTTGGTGACAGAAACAAGTCTCCAAGAGGATCAGCAAGCTCATGCCTTCTACTCACCTAACAAACAGAAACCTCCTCTCCAGGCTTTTGCCCTGGTAGCTTTCCAGGCTCTTCTCAGAGACACAAATTACAGAGGCAGCACCAAGTCCCACTGGGCTGAGAGCTGGGCAGATATGTTGTAAACAACAGGTGAGGATGAAAATGTTTACAGCCTAAAAGCAACAGGCACAGAAGCTGAAACAGATTCAATCCCAATTTAAATAAAAGAAAAAAAACATGCAGCCGTGGTTAGGGCAATGAGATCTGTAGAACACCATCAAAGACTGTGCCAGCAGAAAGTGCTCAAAGGCAGGCTGGCAGTTTCATATCTCACTCCAGAGGTCTAATTTTCAGGGTGGAAGGACTGTTCAGAATCATACAGCTGTTCAAGAGCAATGCTAGGAGAAAAATCCAGGAACCAGTCCTTCTCCCAGAGTTTGGTCTCTTAGACCACTCCAGAATTATAGAATAGTTTGGATTGGAAGGGACCTCAAAGGTCCCACTAGATCCCACTGCTGAGTGCCTCATCCAGCCTGGCCTTAAACACCTCCAGGGAGGGGGCATCCACAGCCTTTCTAGGCAACCTCTTCCAGTGCCTCACCACAAAAAATTTTTCTTATACCCAGCCTGAANTAAGGGAGTTGCCCCAGCCCTCTCATCATCTTGTGGCCCTCCTCTGGACCCATTCCAACAGCTCAATGTCCTTCTTACATTGAGGTGTCCAGAACTGGACACTCTACACAGCATCCATCACAACACCCTGCCAAGGAAAAAGGACCAGCTCTGGGACTGGATTAGGTGGTCTCTCAAGGTCCCTTCTAATCCCTGATGTCCTCTGATTGTGATTTCTTTTACAGGATAGTGAAAATTGGAGCAAGATAAGTTGTCCAAAGTCACTATATGCAATAAACATGTTCTTATGTGCAATGACCCCTTTGAGTTCTATGAAGAAAAACATGCCTGATGTGTATAACAGAGCTGATTAATCTAATGTGGAATAACACTGCTTGAGTCTGCAAACACTATCTCAAAAAGCTGATGATGCCTGTCTGCCAAAGCTATCATCCTCAGATTTTTTCCCTCCTAACCCTCAAAGTTCTCCACCTGAAGCCAGGCACCAACTCTTTCCTCACAGGACTCAGCTCAAAAGCAAATTTTTCAAAGAAAAAAGCAGGCAATGGCTGATATAGCCCTGAAAGCGAATCCAGAGGGACGAAAGAGCCCCCAAGACTGTACTTGCATTAAAAAGAATAATATATTTGGCCAAACTGCACATTTCTCTTGCCATTCATTCTACCTGAAGGTGATGCAAAGTTCTGCTGAGTAGAAAGCAACAGCTTCTCATTTGTTAGTGCATTGAGGAAGTCATTCTTTATTCTGAATCATATCTACAGGTGCCTGAAATTATTGCAAGCTATTGCATCAGCATTGTGTCACTCCTTCATTTGCACATTGAAGTACAACCTGTCCCTTTGTAGTATTTTGTCATTCCTTTGAGCTACAAGCAATAAAGAAATATGAAGAAAAAAATATCTATCAACAACTGCACTTTGAGCTTCCTGAGTAAACTTACAACTTGGGCTCAACTTGAGTTTTAGATACCTAAGCAGACAGCAGCACTGGCTGTTACAGCAGGGATTTGGAAGCAAAAGGAAAGCCCAGGAGACAGCCAAGAGGAAAATATCTGTAAAGCTCCCCTGAATCAGTGACACTTACCTGTTTGTTCTGCTTTATGGCTCTAGGCTTCTCTGAAATATAGAAGAGCAATTATGAAATGACCCACTTTCCTCCTGTTTAGAGTAAGGAGGAAACGTGGGGAGGGGGAAGAATGGGAGGAGAGGGGGTGTTGCAGAAGGATAATATCCTAACTCCTACAGGAGGAAAAAAACTTACAAAAGGTAGGAGGGTAAATTATGATAACCCAGTTTAAAGGAGCAGCAGGAACTAGACCTACTAGCAGTCAACACATCCCACACACTCTAAGGAAACAAAGTAGCAGGGGAGAGGAACAAACTTAAGGACCATAGCACTTACTCACACTACAACTAACTCCTCCAAGACAAAATTTGTACAAAATGAGCCTCACAGCAAAAGAGAGGGCTCCTCCCATCATTCCTTTTATCTGTGTGAGAGAGGGGTGGAGCAGCAGAAGGCATCCTGGTAAGGATGTAGCAAATTAGGATTAGATGCTAAAAATTAGATTCAAAAGAGCTCAACCAGTTTGCACCAGCTCAGGCTCTTTCACCTGTGAAATAACCAATCTTTCTCCCTGTGAAAGACCCAACAAGCATCATCATATATGTTAATGCTAGAGGAAATCACCTGACTTGGTGGAATGATCTGATAAGGCAGCATTGGGCTGGGATGGAATCTTCAGAAGACCTTTATCTGCTGCAGCTTTCACCATTTGCTGTGACAACTGATGCCCTTGAACTGTATCTCTGTAAGGAAGTCCAAGAGCTGTCTATCTTCTAGACAGGAGCCCATATTTGGGAGGAGAAGGGATATTCTGGTTTGGTTTACATTTTTGTCTTTTTCTTTTTCAGGATTTATGATGTTTATACCTCACTCAGTATAATCAAGCACAACCCATAGAAACATAGAATAGTTTGGGTTGGAAGGGAACTTAAAGATCATTGAATTCCAACCCCTCTCAAATGATGTTAATACTTCTTCATCACTTCATACTACTTTAAGATGATTAAATAATCAATGCAATAAAGGCATGTATTATATTGGTGGCAATTATAGCCAGAAAGGATAAATCATCCTTCTCCCCATCTCTAGGTGGATTATTTAAAATCACAAGCTGGCTTGTTGGACTTGTCACAGTTCATAGAATCATAGAATGGTTTGGGTTGGAAGGGACCTTAAAGATCATCTAATTCCATTGATTTCAGTCAGCAAATTGAGCAAATTCCACCTCCCAGATCTGAAATTAAGCTCAGTTTTTAAATAGCTTTCCTGTAATAGTTCTTCCTGTAAGCAAGCAACATCCCCCAAAAGCAAAACCTCATTTTTAGCATGGATTAAGCCAGCATATTAATTTCTACTCACTTAAAGCTTAATGGTCAAACAGAGTGTATGGCCAAAATGATACAGGGAGCTGCAAAAAAATAGTGGGCACTGCTGTGTTTTTATGCTCACAGAAAAGTTAAGCAACAGAAACTGGAGACTACAGCACCAAACAACCCAGTGATGGGATAATAAAAAAGCCTTAAAAAGACAAATCTGAAGATGAATTTTTCAAACTGTTATCTCACACCTTTGATTTAGCTGCTTCTACAGGCAGGAAATGCTTGCAATGCTCTTTATCAGAGCACTGTATGTGTGGGAGAGACCTACTTGCTGGGGCTGGCAGGATCTTGGTGGTCCCTGCTCCAGCTGCCTGAAAGATTGCAGTGGAATTACTTTGTTTTTTGAGAATCTGGCTCTGTAGCCCATGGCATGAAGCAGCCTGAGCTGGGTCCTGAGTGTCTGCCATCTCCCTTCTTTTCCTAGGTTTGAACATAATTTCTCTTTGGGAAGAGCTTTACTCAGACAAGCCTTACCTAGCCAGTGCCAGCAATGCAGCTTGAAGGAGCGTGGGGTATCAAAGAGAAAGTTCTGGTGCCTTTAAGTGCTCTCAGGTTTGCACAGCAGCCAAGAGGGATTTTCCCCACAGCTGGATTTTCCCAGTCTGTATCCTATTTCATGGGTCTCCTGCCCTTTCTTCTATCCAGCCCTTAAATAAGTTTTTTAAATGATTCCTAAGTTAAGGTCATACATGCAGGAGGCAAATTCAGACCTGCTGATGGTTTATTTTATTAAAGATGAGACTTTTTTCAATTAAAAACAGAGTTTAACCCTTAGTTGCTTTTTCTATCACAGTCACACAGATGTATTAGTGAGTATAACCCTTTCCCTCCCTAAAATACAAACCAAATGGTTTTATTCTTCCTTTCTCTGTGACCAACACCTTTGTGACTTTCTCTGTGGGACTTGTGAAGAGCCCTCTTCTTGTAGCAGTTGAGCTTGCCCTAAAACTCCCATTGGCAAGTCTCCTGGAGGCCACAGACCAGTCACATCTCCATACCATACTATAAACCCCGGAAATCTGAATGTGTTGTGGCTACTTCTGTTCTGTACTTCAGATAATATATGTTAAAATCTGTCATTGTTGGAAATGATGTGGTCAAAGCAGACTGCATAGGGAAAGACACCCAGCCAAGGCAGGGGGAAGCAGAGTCAGATTTACTGAAGTCCTAGTTGCTCTTGAAACAGCTAACCAGGGGTCAGGTACCAAAACACCTTTAGGGATCTGGCTCTGCAAATCTAAGAGAATAATCAGGGAAGCAGTAGGGACTCATCTCTGAAGGTTTGTTGAAATTGTATTTTAAATCTCTCTATTTTTGAATGTGAGTCTTAAAATAAGAAGCTGGTCTTGGCTTGAGTTGGAGCACCCCATCACAGACAGGTCCTCAAAAAAGCCCACAGCATAATTGTATATCTAGATATCCTGAAAATGAGGGGAAAATAAGAAACTTGGGCCTAGCTATTCCCTCAAATTTAATCAGAAGCAGCCTAGGGCACAGAGATGCAAGTGCTGCTGATGGTCAAAAACTCAGGAGTTACATAAACAGCAAAGAATGACACAAAACAATTAGGAATTTGGCATAAAAGGCCTCAATTCTCAGATTGCTCTGATCACACAGCCCTCAGCAGACTGGAGTATGCTTTGCCATCTAAGCCTGAGAAAATGAAGAAATCAGAGAGGCTGTGAAATGCTTAGTGCCAAAGCAAGTATGTTTTTCCCCTGATTTTTTTTAGTTTTTGCTCTCTGCCCTGGTTTAATTTGTTTCCATCCACATACTTGAGGCATAGAATAGCAGGACTTGGATAAACAAGGTATTTGTATTGATATAAAAAAAAGGAAATAAAACCAGTATGAAAATATCTGGGGAAGTTGAAGGGAATTGAGGCAGACTTTGTGTTACAGCCAGGAGAGAACAGGAATTAAGCATCTGATGGCATTGCTTACAATTTCAGTGTTTCCTTCACTTAGCTGTCTCACAGCCCAGCTCTGCAGCATGCAGATGTCCGTGTTGGAAGCTGAAGGTGATTCCGTGAGCAGCTAGAAAGCTCCCACTGCCCTCTCCCAGAGCTGGAATTGGGAACAAAACAAGGGATGTCGTTTCCTTCCCCCTCTGCCCTTCACCAGCTCCTGGCTGGTAACATGGGATTCCTCATCATGCCACTCACATAGAGGAAAGCCTGTTCCCTGCCTCATTATTCATGGGCTGTGCCTGCAGGTACTGGTTGTTCAGCTCGCTGAATATTTGCCTGAATAATTAGGAGGGAGCTGAATCATTCTTAGACCAAATTCCAGTTTTCTCTCTCCTCCTATTTCATTTTCAGGCTCCAGTTCTCACAGCTCTCCTGTACACAGTGTGAAATGAGTGTTCAAGAACTATCAGATAGAGTCAATAAAATTCTCCTGTGGGTTTTTATTTTTTTTTTAAAGAAAAAAGTATCCTCAAATGATGTTAGAGACTCAGCTAAAATTGTGTAGTAACACTTATTGCGACAGAACTCCCGGTGCTGTGGTGCAAAAGGCTTCCCCCCTCTGCATTTTCCCAGACAGAGGCATCCTTCATCCTGAACAACACAAAATTTATCCCCTTCCCTTACTGTTTTGCAGGATAACTGTAGAAAAGGCAGTTCTTCCTACAAACCTTAATGGGTAATGCTCTATTTAATGATCCTGGTCCATGTTATTAAAATACTTCTGTTGCAGCAGAGCTTGAAAACACATCCTCAATTCAATGCAGTTTTCTCACTGTTTACCTGCCTCTCATCCTCCTCCTACAGCCTCCCTCTTGTGTCATCATTTATTCCTCTATTCATTCCATCTCTTATTCCTCTTTCTTTAAGTTACGCTGCGTTTTTACTTCGCCCTCACTTCATTTTCCTCCTTTTGGCTTTTGATGCAAGGAGCCAAATTCATCCCTGCTGGTATCCAATGGATTGAAATTCTTCTCAGAGGCGTTACTGGGCTGCATCCAAAGCCAGGCAGGATTTTGCAGTGCTGGTGGCTCAGTCAAAACAACAGTTTATAATTTCCCTTTTCACTTCCCTTATCAACCGTTACTATGAATTATTTAATAAGTGCTAGTACTGCTCTCTTGAAAATCACACTTCATTTCAAAAGCACCTAGCAGACAAAGTGTCTGAAAATTCCCTTTTTAACTTTCCCTGTGTACCAGGAACTTGCAAAACACGCAGGCAGTCTGGATTTCAGACCAAGGCTCACTCTGGGATTCCTTTTGCCATCTGCAGTGCCTATCTAACTGAAGTGCTGGGATGCTGTTAACCCTGACCAGGAAAGATTTATTTTCCTAAACTACCATTTGTGATGCTAAATCTATTTCCTAACCAGGCTTCTGTTGCAAATCCCTCACCTGGGGGATGGAGGGACAGGGTTAATCTTAGTTTAAAACCCTTAAATCTGATGGGTTCTCCCCTTCCCCGCAGTTTTGATGTGCACAGCTCATTAGATACTCTAATGCTGCAGGGAGCCCCCTTCTTGCCTGAGAATTCCTTTGTCGTATATTTAGCAAACTTTTGACTGCTTCCTTCCAAATGAGACTGAAAGCTGTATTTTTGTAGTAGAGGGTGAGAATCACAAAGCACGATCCACAGTCACGTTTTTCAGTGGGAAACTACAGAGCAGGGGAGGAGGAATCACCCGCGGTTCTCTCTTCTCCCCCGCACCTTCCCTCCCCTTCCCTCCCCCACTCCCATGCAACCATAACACGAGAGGAATGCACTCCAAAATACAGCTGCATAGCCTTCCCTCTCTACGGGTTTTCCTTGTGGCAAGAAGAAGGGGGGTTGAGGGGAAAGGGGAAGAGGAGGGAGTGCGGAGGGTGGAGAATATGATGAGGATAGAATTCTAGCTAATGTGGGACTGATGTTTTGACTCTGTTTAGAAAAGCTTGTACATATGGTGTCCAAGTTAAACACAGCCAGTGCTTGGTTCCTGCTCACAAGAGAGGCTCAGACAGGGAAGGGGAGGCATCACATCTTGTCTGCAGGTCTGGATGTTTCCATAAATGAACTCAATGAAGGCTTGTGGAATGAAGAGGAAGGGATGACTGAGGTTATGAAAGTGAGAGCCACGCTTCGGATACAATCAACGTTCTTCATTAAAATTCCTATTAAGAGATACCTTTTACTAAACCAAATTCTGTATGGAATGAAAGGCTTTTCTCCCCATTAGGTATCATGCTAGAGACAGCTCAATTTGCCTCAAATTATGTACACTCTGAATAAGTATTTTAATTAACCTATGATAAATAAGTCAGGCTTTTACCTGGAATAGTGTTACTGTTTTCCTGCTCACTCTGGTCTCACTCTGCTGGTGTGTGCATGTATGTATGTGGCCAGGCTTTGGTTTGTAATTTCTCTCTCTCCTTTTTGAACCTGGCCCTAAAATGATCAGTTCTGACACATGTCCTTAACCACGGATTTCCTTGTGTTTGGCTGCTCTCAAGTGGGAGGGGAGAGGATGAGGGGGGGCAGGGTGAGGGGGAATAATCAGATTAGCACATCCAGACCCCCGTCAGGATGTTCTGAGAAATAAAAAGAGGGAGAGAAGGAAGAATTCACACATAAAAATAGAAGCCCACGTACATTTGCCATATATGGAGTACCGGGGACTACAGAGGGATACCCTCTTCGGACCACCCCTTTGGCGGAGGAAATTGCTTCTGCTGGAGGCCCCCTTCCCCCGTCTCCAGACGGCTCACCCGCAGCCTTGCTCAGCCCCCCACACTGGCCCCGCACCGCACCGCTCCGCGCCGGGGAGAGGCCTCCAATGGGCGGTTGCTGAGAGGCGGCGGGGCCGCTCCGCGCCGGCGTTGCGCGATGTGCGGAGCGGTGCAGCGGCAGCGGCGGTGACTCAAGCCCGCCTGGCCCGCTCTGCCCCCCCTCCCC
>VZTY01007184.1:7634-57332 GCA_013400935.1 Turnix velox
TTTTCTTTCCTTTCAGATAAAGGAGACATCTATGAGCTCAAAATTTCTCCACAACAAGGTACTTTGTTTTGAAAGTCATTCACCTTCTGGTCACCTTATCAATCTTCATCTCATGGTCCTTTTTCCTGAAAAACATGACTTAGTGTTGCAAGAAAAGCCCCAAAAAGGCAGCAGGAGGCTTCTGACAGCTGCACTGAGGATACCTGAGGCTTTTGCATCTAGGGTAATTGGTGAGTCTGCTTGGGATTTTGGGACAAGAACTGCAACTGCTAAAGTGATCAGCAGTTAAATGTTCATGTGCCTATGGCAGGGGGGTTGGAACTTGATGTTCCTTAAGATTCCTTCCAACCCAGAATATTCTATGATTCTTTATCAGCTTTGTTGACACCTAAATTAGTACATGTGGAGACACTGGAATTCTGCAGTTTAAAACTCATCAGAACTGGAGCTGCTGGGAGAACCCATGGAGAAGATTATTTTTTATTATTATTATTTTATTTTACTGTTTTTATTTGGGGGTAGAAAATGTTTTTGATTTATATGTTTGTCATATAAGACATGATTAGTCATACAAGTAATTCCACATGTTAAGAGACTGCTTCTGTAAATGATTGTCCACTGTCTACCCCTGTTTTTCCACTTGGTAAAAGTAGAGAATTGACAATGAATTCATACCAGATCTATGGCTTTCAGATGTGAAAGGGTCGAGAAAGATGAATTGTTGAACTCTTGGTGCACACAGAAGGGAGGGGTTTAAGCAGCACATAGACAGCAGTCTTACTGTGTAAGACCAGTATTTGAAGATCTTCCACCAGCCATAGCTAACACCCTGGCATGGAACAGTTTTTTGTAGCTTTCCAGCCAACACCTCACACATAACCCCTCCTTGCCTCTGGTTCTTTTTATCTTCCCACTTCTAAAAGACTTCTAAAAGCTGCCCTGACCCCAGGAGGACATTTCTGCCAACCTCCAAAGCACCTATCTTCCCCTCTGGCTCCAGTGCTCCCTTCCTGCTGATGCTTCCCAGCTCAGTTTTCACTTTCATTCACCCTTTGTTTAAGGAAGAGACACCCAGTAAACAACCAGGAGAGCCATAAGCAACTGGCATGGCATGATTTTTTTTCTTTTAGCCATTCCTCTACCCTGGTCTGCAGCTACCTGTCTATTATTGAAGTCTAAATTCTTTGGTGCTGGAAATGATTTCTTGTTCTGTATTTGTAGGGCAATTAGCACAAGAGCATCCTAGTTCACAGCTAAAGGTCTATTGTCTTTATTATTTTTACTACCGTTACTATGAATATTGTTTTTTATTATTATATCATTATCACCATTGTTATTAGAAAGACAAATATCAGATGGGATTGTTCTGCTAAGGATTCTTAAAGCAAAACAAAACCACACTGCTGTCCTGCCCCAGCTTTCAACTTCTGGTCTGTGAAATCCTGATGTTCAGAGAGCTTAAATTAGGCAGCACACTTGTCAATAAGTTGGAAAAAAAAATAGTTTGCAAATCAAGAATATATTAGAAAAATACTGCACTCTCCAGAGTGAGACCACTCACACTCTGCATACAGGCTCTGGGAATTTATTCCATGTTCCCTGCAAGAAATCAGGCTGCAAATGCAAGCAAGCTGATGGCAGCTCTTTGGTGTCATCTCCCAGACAGGTACAGCTGCTATTTCTCTGGCTGTACATTTCCATCTATGACAACAATACTTGAGAGTGTATTTGCCATTGCAATTGCTATCATGCTAGGTGCAGAAACTCTTACTGTCTGCTCTTCCCATCCCATGAAAAACACATGACTTCACTATGTTGGGCTCACAAAACTGCTCCTAAAGTGATGGGGTAATTTCAGTTCCATTTCCCAGATGGGCAGGCCAAACATGAAGTGGACAGGCCTTCCAGTTAGCCTGTTTGTTTTTTATTAAAAAAAAAATAAATTATGCATGCTAAACTCATTCATCAAGCCTGGGTTTTTTTTATCTATTGCCTGGAAAATGCTGCAACCTAACCCTGGAGTGAGGGAAAGGAGACTCAGGGGCTGTGAATTACAAGCAGCATGCTATGGGGACTGAAGACAGGTGCAAGATTTGGCCAACTCAGGAGCTGGAGAAGCTGATTGTGAGAAGGATCAAGACAGGCCCATTAATTAGGAAGGAGGGGAGGAACAGGTATTTTGTCAAGCCAGCTTTAAACCCCATGACTTTTCACCTGAAGCACCCTGGGCCAAGTTCAGCCATGAGCAAGGGGACTCCAGCTTGTCCTGATGATGTGATGGTAAAATGCTCTGCACACAGTGCTTGATGGTCTTGGACCTATTCCCAGAGAAGCAGAGTTCATGGTTCTACTCCACTTGGGTCCAACTGGCAATTGCTGTTATGTTATAACGAGGCCCAAGGTGGAAATAAGCTGGAGAGACACATTCTTTCTTGCCTCCTGACAGGTGCCTCTCTGAGAGGTTGCTCACTCACTGCTGTGGCCATCTGAGTTGGGTTCTGTACACTTAAAAGCCTTGATCTTTCTCACTCCAGCTGGGAGAACATCCTCTTAAGGCTCAGCCTGGAGAAATTATGAGGGTGAGAGTCCTGACTGCTTCAGCCTGTTCTTCTCCTGCCCCACAGAATGCCACCCTAGGGGCTTGCTCAACCCCCATCAAAGGCCATGTGTGTCCCACTGCGGTGCTCTCCTCTGACTTGAGGCTTGCAAACTTGGTTAAGGGTGCAACAACCAGGCACCAAAGTCAGCAGAGCAGCTGTAGAATAAGCTAAAGCATGGACTGCTAACACTTTAAAATATTTGATTCTGGGCTTAGTCTGCCCATGACAAGTGTCTGCTTGTTCTGCTCTCATCTCACTTCTTTTATCTCTGCCATGCTCCAAAGCTGTCCTTTTTGTTTCCCTCTTCTTCCCTATTGTTTTCCACAATTTTTTTTTTAACTTGCCTTTATAATCCCTAAATAATAATTCCCATGAAAAAAAGACTTAACATGTCTTTTATCATGACAACTTCTCTCCCTTCCCTTTCCATTTTGTCTGTTTGCAGGGAGAATGTCTTCTGCCCCATCACTTCTATAGTGTCCAGAAAACTGCCCCTGCCTTTGGTTGCTCCCTCTTGAATAACACCATCAGGAAAACCTGTACAAGAAGAAAAGCAACAAATTTTCCTCACAAGGTCTTCTGACAATAGTTCTCAAGCTGAACTCTGACAGAAAGTACTATGGTCTCACAGCATAGAAAAATCAAACCATCAGTCGTTCCACTTAAATGGAAGAGCAGTTTGTACCCCTGGCACAGGCTACAGGACCTGCTATTTCTCATGTTTACTACCTTTTCTCTTTGAATTTCTCCTTACAACTCAAGACAGTATAGCTACAATACTTTGGAAACCCAAAAAAATAAACCCCAGGCTTTCAATCGAACCAAACTCCTGCATGTTGTTTATCAACAGTGTTTTTAAATTGGATATTTACACCAACATCCAGATAATCTTTGTAATGTAATTATAACAAGACCTTAGCAGTGACAGGGACATCATAGACTTCTACAACAGACACCTTAAAAAAAGCCTTACTTTTCAAGATACATGGGATAGTCCCTGATCACTAGAATGCTACAGAACTTTTGCCCCAGAGTTACCCAGATTGTTGGTCAAATCTTTGGCTTATATTCAGTTTGTAAGTTATAAATAAGGAAGCGACATAATGAGAAATTAGAGTATGAGAAGAGCACAGCATTCTGGAAAGCTGGGAAGCCTCCTTCAGTAAAGCTAGAAAGCACACTCCCAGCAGCATATGCTAGATTTTATAATGCTCTTACCCATCAACTTTTTGCACAGGCACTTACAGCTTTTCAAGGCTTCCATTTGCATCGCCCATCATTCTTCTGCAAGGTCCTCTGCATCAGCAAGCAAGGTGGCTGTAGTGGCCAGTCTCAGAGCAGATCCATCACTCAGGTCCCTGTGCCTGCCCTAAACCATGAGCAAAAAGTGCAGCAAACCCTCTCATGCCAGACCCCTCCATTTTCCTCCTCAGGCTTCTGGTTTCTTGACTTGCCCTCCCCTGGACTGTCTCTTTACCCTCCTATGGACAGCATCCCTTTGTTATTACCTGCAACAGCCACAAGCCCTGTGGGTTTTATACTCTTGGCCAGGTTTCAAGTTTCAGCTCTTCCCTTGCTTTTCACCCTCCAAGCGCTAATCATGGCTTCCCTAGTGGGCTCCAGGATCTAGATGTCTGTTTAACTTCTGTCCTCAACATTTCAAAACCATTAGTCAGGGCCTGGACTGTGGCCATCAGAATAGGAGTATCGGAAGGTAAACAGTAACTCCTGTATTTTCTTCACCCTCTGCATCTGGAAGACAAATAATGAGTCCCACGGTGTATTGTTTATTCTCATCTTATATTAATTCTAATGATAAGCTAATAGCTACCTCCTGGCTATTAGGTGGAACACAGGGAGGTACCATACAGCATGAAGATGAGTACCCTCAGCTGGGAAGATAGCAGATCTGTGCCTTTACACATTTCACCCTGTTCTGAACTTTCTCTCGAACTAGCAAGCCTGATCATCACTCTAATGAGTTACCATCTGTGCCAGTCAGTCCCTATTACCTGCAAGACAAATACTTGATCCAGACCAACCTATTGTCAGTGCAAACCTCTATGAGTAAGTACCCATTAAATTCCCAAGTGATCATGCCTCTAGCTGCAATGCTATATAAATACATATCTACACTGTTAAGTACCCCAAGTTCCTCCTTCCAATAGATTCTGTAAGTCTTTCAAACTAAGGTGGCAGATGTACTGCAGCAGTTAATGAACACTCAGTCTCCAGAGCTCTGCACGCTCCAAAATGTGGCTATCAGATCTTCAGCACCATTTTGTTCAAGCCCATTCCCACTGGACACAGTGTTTGTCAGCATGGAAAGAGAGGAAAAAAACAAACTAGCAAGGTTCTAAGATAATAGTTCTCTTACAACCAGATAGCTAAGAGGCACTGATTGTTTTCATAACTTCAAGTACATCTATAAAGGAAGCACACACTATCATGAAGGCAAAGAAAACACCAGAAAACACATTACACTAAAGATTTCCTTTGATTGTGACTGCTAAGAATAACATTTCTTTATAGACTATGTATTATTTTTCATCATGATTCAACACCAAGGGTTGCTTTTATAGAAAATCAAAGAAAGGAGGAATAAAAGGAGTAGACATGTGTAACTATAGCTAATACTTCATCAAGATGCAAGACAAAGTCTTGATTCAGCACACCAAAATCCAAATTACTATCACATTTTACTCAGTGGATAAATATGCATAAAACCCAAAGAGACAGGAGCATCATATCACAGATGGAAACAGTTTTACTGGGCAAGTTTCTCATAGGAGAAAGCTCCGTCAACAAGTAGTTTGAGTGACACAAAAAGAGTTCCCTGATGCTTGATAAATTGAAATTGCTAGGTAGTCTGTGGGATAAGCACAACAAAGATGTTAAGCTATGAAACAAAGAAAACAAATCAGAAAGAAACTAATAGTAATACTCCTTAGGGATGTGTGTCCCAAAACCCCTTAATATTAACAAGGCATAAAATTTATCTCTGTTCAATTGAAGCAACACCCCAAAGCTCAGTAACTTCACCCATAGCTCCACTTCTGCTCATGTCTATGAATCATAAAACCAGCAGTAAATTTAGCTTTGGTGGTAAGCTGTTCAGCCCACTAGAAAAAAAAAAAACCCAAAACCAAAAGTGATACTGAGCTACACTGATTTATGACTGTCCTGTTTCGAGGTAAAATAGAGTAAATTTTCTAGTTTGTAGCTTCAGCTTGGCCTCTTCTATCTGACTAAACCCTGAAATTAACTGCACATTGTTCAGAAAGTGTTTGCTCAGAGACTGATAAGACCTGATTATACCAGGGAATGTATGCAAAAGGCTCTTATTTTCATTATTCACTGTGGTGATCAAGGTCAGAAAATTCATCATTTGCCCCACCAGGGGCTGGAAGTGAAAAGACATAGAGGAGTCCCACCTGCAAAAGGAGGAATGTACAGGGCAGGTGACCCAAAAGTGACCTACAGAAATATTCCATCCCATCTACCCCATGCTCAGTATAAAAGCTGAAGAATCAAAGGGTCAGCATTCTTTGATGGCCAACATCTAGGAAATATTCTGCCTGCCCATCTGCCTTGGACCCCAATCTCAGCTCCCCTGAATCCAGACCCAGCATCCAGCTCCTGACCAAACTGGGGCCTTCCCTGCATCTGCTGGGGATGTCATAGAATCATAGAATAGTTCAGGTTGGAGGGGACCTTAAAGATCATTGAGTTCCAATCCCCCTGTCATAGGCTGTATCTCATCCCACTAGATCCTCCTCTTCATCCCGGGAGCTTGATATGGTTTTGTATACAGTTTATAGCTTTTTTATATTTTTCCTTTTAATTTTATTTATTATTTTAGTAACTATTAAAATAGTTTAGAGTTTTTCTAAACTCAAAAACCTCTTCATTCCTTCCTCTCCTGCCTTTGGAGAAAGGAGAGGGGGCCACCTGTCATTTGGAGGGGCCTTTTGGGTCTAACCCAGGACAATGACGCATGTACATCCACCACAAACTTTCAAGCTGGAAATATCAGAGGAATCCACGATTTCTACAAAGCATTTTAAACCATGCTTATGTTAGAAAACAGGCCTCTTGAAGGTCCTGGGGGTGAAGCTAAGTTCTTAATTCAGGTGGTTTGGATGATGCCCCAGCAGGTCCCCCCAACTCTGCAGGAACAGTCATCACCAAAGCACAGCAGCTCCTCTGCTGTGTTCTTGGAACATCCTTTGCACAGCTACAGAGGTAGCATCACACTGATCCTGAGTACCTTCACTTTTCCTCTGAAGATTATTTTCTCACTGTCACACCATAAAACTAAAAGGCATTATTGAGGAAACCTGTATAAATTAATTTAATGTGGGGGGGAATTGCAGTCAGCCCTCAATTATACAGTCAGAGCATTACGTATCTTGTGCACTGAGCACAGAACAACTCTGGTACAATTGTTTCATTGCATTTCTTTCCCTAAGGAGCAGATTCACTCTCTCTCTACTCCCCACAAACGGATGTAGTAATGAAATAAACTATCCCAGGCCAGAAAATGCAGATGTGCTGCTCTGCGTGCTATTGACACCCAACGCCACATCCACTGAGAACAAAGCCAGAAATGTCCACCACACCCAAGCCATCTCTGAAGAATTAGACAACTATGCCCTTCCTCTGGCAGATAAAGCATGAAGGAATTACGTGTTCTATTCACTGCTACTTCTACTTTCTTCTTTCTATCCCATCAGATTGTTCACCTGAATGAAGACACCGTTGAACATCTCTTCTAATGAAAAATATTTCTTCTCAGAGACACAGAACATATTTCAAGGATTAAACTCGGGCTACTGCACATTCTGCCTTATGTTTCACATATGGCTCATCTTGCAGTGAGCAAGAAACAATAATGGTTGTGGAGAAAGGAATGCTACAATGATAATAAAGTGAAGTGACTTCCAGAAAGAAAAAGACATCATTTATTGAAGTATGAGCCCAGCTGCATCTCTTCACTCCTGCCCTTTCCTTGCCTGCTTCTCCCTCACATCGACACTTACACTGTGCTTTGCTGGAGCAAAGAGCAGTCATGCCTACCAGTAATACAATAACTGGGAATAACTGGGATCAGGTCCTTTGGGAAAAAGGCCAGCAGGATTCCAGGGCATTTTTTCCTCTCAGATCTAAGCAATCCATAGGGAGTCAAAATTTATCTTTATACTGGACTCATGCTTGAGCTTATCAACTTTTTCTTCCAGGAACTTTGGTCCATAGATAAACATGAACTAGAGATATTCTTACATGCTGAAATGCTTGGCTTTTGGTTTCACCACAGGCATTCAAATATGGTCAGAAGAGAATGAACACAAACATAGAAGGATATATGAGTGAAAGTATATAAGACACAAATGTGTGGTCTAAGAATTTTTTTTAAGCCACATGTTATAGCGTGAACCTGATTTCATTGAGAAGTTAAATTTATATGTTTGCATGCAGTCGTACAAAACTAACCTAAGCTTGTTTATAAAGTAAATATTTGGCCATAGGACTCTGTTAGGACTGGTTTTAGTGATACACAGTGGACAGAAAACAAAGCTCAGTCTATCACTCATGAAATTTCATTCACACACTTGGTCAAAAAAGCTAGAAACTACACATGAGCATTAATAATAAAATAACATAGTAGTAATAATGTTTGTTGCTTCCTTTTCATGGGAGAGCACCAGCACAGACAAAATGAGAACATTTACTGAAATATCCAGAATATGATCCCAAAAATTTCTCAAACATACACATGTTCCTATAGTATAAAGCATCATGTCCCTGCATGTACACCTGCTTCTCAGCTTCACTTTCTCTTTTATTCGCCAAAGTGATAAACCTTGCCTTCATGACCGAGTTGCTGGAAACACGGAGAGGTTGTGGAGATATTTAAGACCAGGCTGGATGAGGCACTGAGCAACCTGGTGTAGTGGGAGGTTCCCCTGCCTATGGCAGGGGGCTTGGAACTAGATGATCTTTAAGGTCCTATCCAATCCAACCCATTCTATGATTCTATAGAAAGTTAGAGATAGTTCATCCATCCTCTCTCATACTGAAATCAAAATCAATAGCTACAAATTTTTTCAGATTCTCAAATGCTCACTGTGAACCATGGCTCCAGTCATTGACTTGTAGTTGGGCATCAGTCCAAGAAAGCACTTAGACATGGAGTTAACTTTAAGCACATGAGCAGCCCTGTAGATTTCAGTGGGACTTCTTGCAGGTTTCATGTTAAGCAAGGGCAAAAGTGACTTGTTGGATCAGTGCCACAGGCTGAAAAGATCTTACTGTAGAGACTGAATGTTTTCATGCATGGAGTGCCTGTCTCATTTTGTATAAATGAATACTTAAAGATAATAATAATCATCACTAGAACCTCTGCTATTTCAGGTACAGTAGGGAATGGGAGATTTAGTTGGACAGAAGAGAAAATAATCATCCATCCTAAACTGGTCTGACAGCCACCATCAGGTGGTGTTTCTGTGTTTCCTAGGACAACGCAAATAACATTATTGTATTTCCACAGCAACACAAATGCATTATGTCATGATGCAAAATACATCCACAGCTTTCAAAGGAAAAAAAAAGAAAATCTATATATAGTAACCTAACAGATGAAAGATTCCTTTCCAGCTCAAGTGAGGATTTTTCCTCCCAGTAACCTACAGAATGTAAAATGAATCTAGAATTTGTATTTCTCTGTTCCTGCACTGCAGACTGCCACAGATCTTCTTCACATCATTGAAGCAAACTGCACTTGGCTGGGTGTTGAACACAGGTCCTTAGTACTGTAAGATTAATCATGCATATTATAGAACCATAGAATGATTTGGGTTGGGAGGGACCTTAAAGATCATCTAGTTCCAACCCCTCTGCCACCAGGGGGACACCCCTGCAGAGATACCCCCACTAGACAAGGTTGTTCAGTGCCTCATCCTGCTTGGCCTTAAATACCTCCAGGGAGGAGGCATCCACAGCCTCTCTGGGCAACCTGTTCCTGTGTCTCACCACCCTCACAGTAAAGAACTTATTTCTTCTATCTAGCCTGAATCTCCCCTCTTTTCCAATTTGCATCCATTATTGCTAGTCCTGCCATCACATATCCTACTGAACACTGCTACCCCCGCCTTTCTGTAGGCACCAGAATGATCAAAAAATTAAGCTTGAAAGTGGGGGAATATTGGTGATTGAGTATTGACCACACCCATCTGTAAAGAAATCATTACTACTCATGTACTGACCATGTCTCATGCACAGGTAACCTGCAGCTTACAAGGAATGCAGCATACACCAAGTGTGCTTCTTCTGGACACCAAAAGAAACCCTACACAGTGCACAGTCAACTGTCCTATGAAGACAGGCTGAAGGAGTTGGGGTTGTTCAGCCTGGAGAAGAGAAGGCTCAGGGGGNGATGCCCCCTCCCTGGAGATACCTAAAGCCAGGCTGGATAAGGCATTGATTAACCTGATGTAGGGGGAGGTGTCCCTGCCCATGGCAGCGGGGCTGGAACTCGGTGATCTTTAAGGTCCCTTCCAACCCAAACTATTCTATGATTCTATAATTAACTCAGTTTGCCTCCTTAGATGATCATCTTATAGGGCTGATCTACATGTGCAGAGGCTCTGTTATATACACACAGTAACTCTGCCATACACCAAACACACAGAGGCTGCTCTTCAAGCTCCACATCCTGCAAACACCCACTTTTCCTTCAAGCTGTCTATGATAGAAAGACAAAATCATCACATTCTACAGAAAGAAGAAGCTTAACCAAAACGGTCACTCAGTCCTTACTGGAGATATCAGTACCTGGAAGGGCTGGAGCTGGAAGAACCAATTTTCCCTACAAAACCCCAGAGCTGGTGATGACTGCAGGAGCCACACCAGATAAATTGTGTTTAGTACTACTAAACCCACCTGTGCTTCAGCAGGATTTGATCAATAGTGAGTGGCACATAACTGAATCAAATTCCTCTTTTTTTTTTTTTTTTTTTTTATGAACTCAGACAGCATCTTGCTGGCAGAAGCTAATTCTTTGTAGCTATGTTCTTGATTTGACAGTCAAATGTCAGCTTCAGGTTACAGCCAAACTGAATGAGAACTGGTGGGACAACATAGGAAAGGTTGGCTGACTGGTCTGTTTGTGAAATATAATTATTTCATTTTTGATGAGAAAAGAGAGATCAGGGTCACAGATACAAGTATTTACAAGTGCAGGCTATTATGTTAAGAGCTCTAGGATTTAGCTAGGGAAAAATACATTTACTGGAATGAACACTGACAAGTAAAATATTTAATCCCCAAAGGTTTATTTCCCCTAAACATAAAATAACATTAGTTTGAATGGACCATAAATAACATTAATGGAGAGATTTTGAACGGGAAATCTCTAATGATATATGAGAAAAGACTTAAATAGGTTTAGCTGGGCTCTTTCTCAAACTTGGCCATTGTGTTCATAAATGGTTTAGTTTTGGGTTTTTGGTTTGTTTTTTTTTTAAGCAATAATTTAATCCGTTATCTGTTTGGATCAAATCCTAAAGAAGGTTTTTGCTCCAAAGTCTCCAACGCCTTCAAGTGCAGAAGCAACAATAGGAAAAAAGTTTTTACTGCACTATCACATTTAGAGAAAACCTTATTTGGGTGCCCTGTGCTATGAGATCTCTATATGCTAATGGATGATTTGTGCAAAGCATCATTTGCACTTCAACATAACACACATAAAGGAAGGCTTATAGCAAAGTCCTGCCTGCACTGCTGCTGTCTGAATCTACATTCAGAGGCCAAATGGATTAAATGCTGCATTTTTTTTCAATTAGTATTCTAACACAGTGCTATTCAAAAGAAGTCTGAACACAGGTAAGTGCAATTGATCCCATTTTTACAAGTTAAGTAAGAGAAGCAGACAGATGGACAAGCTATTTGTCCAAATTAGCAAAGAAATATTTTTTCCCCCCCACAGCTGAGACCTTTCCAGTCTTCATGTCTCTGCCTTAAGCCAATGAAATACCTGAACATAAAAAAAGGTCAAAATTTAAGCTCATGTAAATTGACAGTATTCCCACAACATGGTCATTTTAAGCGAAATAAAAATTCCACCAATGATGAATCATCAACAGAGGTTCAGTTTAGGATTAGAAAATGGAAGAAAATTGTTGCTGAAGTGGGAAAAGAGACTGAAGCAGTCATAAAAAATGTGCAATGGATTTATGTGATAAAGACTTCATCTACTCACATTGTAGTAAAGCCATGCATTAATCTAACATTTTCTAGTCTACAGGCTGAATAGTTTTGAACCAAAGAAAATAACCAGTGACTGATGATGTTTATATGCTATGTCTTGCCCCATTAAAAATATAAAACTGCATCTAGTGTAATTTGGACAAGCACTTCAGAAAAAGTATGTAATCACAACCCCAAATGTCTCTAACTAGCAAACATTTAAGCATATGCAAGAAGAGAAATACTCCAGAATGTAAATTATGGGGGAAAATCTTAATTCTGTAAAACAAAAATAGATTTCAATAAAACCAGCTATTTAGAATTCTAAACAGTACATTTTCTTAGTTAAAATGCCACATGCAGGATTTTTATAAGTAAAAATTTACATGCAATTTCAGCAATAGTAAGAAACATTACATGAAAAATTAATAATCTGCTATAAAATTTCTGAGTTACCTAAATTTTACTCTTGATAAATATTTCAACTACATGAGTATAAATTAATAAAAAAACCTCCTAACAAGCAGCAATGCCTCTTCTTCTTTGTGCTTACACTTCCAAAGTAACTTTCTTTACTCTAAGCAAATTTTGTTCCAAAAGAACTGATATTTTTAAATGTGTATTATTCTTTTTGTATGACTGTGTGCATTTCCAGGAGTTTTACACATGGAAGTATATAAACAGTCCTAATATATCCATGGAATGGGTGCCATAAGGAAGATGGGGATTTAAGAAAGCCTGAGAATACAAACCTCTCAAAAAAAGTCAAAGTAAGAAAAATCTATATAAAAATAAAACCCTGTTTTGCATTTGTATTTAATGGATTTTGTAGCTAAAGAGTTTTTTAACAATATTATACCTATTGACTGTGAGGACTAGAAAGTTTTATTTAATTGGCAACCTTGTAAAATAAATAACAAATGGTAATTGTGTAGATTTATGAACAGGAAAAAAAAAATCTACTCATGACAATAAACATATTTGCAGCAGAGAACAAGCAGTCCACTGTTTAATGTAATAAAGTAGAAGAAACTACATAAATAAACTAGTTAAAACCTTTTCCAAAAGATCACGTTTTCAGTGAGACATTTAAAGGATTTTTGAGCAATATTTCTTCAATATTTTCCTAAAATTCTAGCCAAATGAAGTGCATAGCAGGGGCAGTACATTAGGCATATGTTTACTCCTTAATGTAATGCAAGGAACAAGGTGTATTTTTAGAATTTAATTGCTTCTTTGCAAAATTGGGAAATTTCTATACAAATCAAACCCCTGTGCAAGGTATTCTGTAACAATAATCATAATAAGCAGCTCAAAGGAGATCCTTCAGTCAGTAGTATTTATCCTTTTTCTGTTTCAGTGTAATCAATCATCTGGGCGAGCTAAACTCTGGCAACAAAGAAATATTTTCTAGGGGACTTGAAGTGTTATTCAGTGTATCTGTTTCTCCAAATGCTTACACTCTCAAAAACACCCCAGGATTATCTGGGTAAACAACCAGCATGAAAAAAGAATCCAAGGGCAGTGTCTGAACAGACTTTCTGCCAACAGGCAAATCACTGTCAATGATTTTTGTCATCCCATTCAAGACAAATGTTCTCTCCCAGCCATACTTTCAGTATTATGGTTTTTTTTCTTTCTAACATCCCTCCCAAGAACACCTCCCAGGAGCAGAATTAGAGATATTGGAAGTAATGCCTTCTACAAATCCTCTATTCAAAAGAAATGTTATGTAAGTTTTAAACATTTTTATAACTTCCAAATCTACTTTTCACAAAGTTTTCTCTTTTCTGCACTTTCCTGAAATTCTTCCACTCTCCTGGCTGCGTAGAGGAACTGTTTTGCTTTCATATAAGGCAGAAAATTTATATTTCCAAATCAGGCACTTGTCCCACCCCTCCAAGAAAGGTGAATCAGAAGATATATGCAGGTAAACTGATTTAGAGGAGGAGTTACACGTGGTAGTGTTGAATAGAGTATTTGAGAATTAAAGATGATGAGATTGTGCATCTTTTGGACAGGGTATGAAGAATGCAGAGAGAAAAATAGAGCAGACAGTACACCATGCAGAATGAAAGAGCCATAGAGATAAAGAAAAAAAGTCACCTGCCATATTTCTCCTTTAATAAAGGAAAGCATGAAGCCTGTATTTGTTTTAAATCATCTATGTTGATTCAAAGTCAATCTACTGTATGTATATACCCTCTTATTTAGAATTTGTAATTCCTCCTATTTTTTTCTAACTCAAATTAAATGAAGTTTCTAAAATTAATACACCCTAAAGTTTTGCCACTTTTATCTTCAGTCCCTTCAGTAAAATACTGACAGCTTAATCAGCTATTTGAGGCAGTGACCTGCCAGCTAAGTACCATGCACTTATTTTTGTTACTATTTCAATGCAAATACTTAAACAGAATGAAACTATGAAGTAGTAGCCATGCTCAAATGCTACTCTTCACACCAAGCTATTACCTCACAAAGTCCTGTGAATGATATTTCATTGCAACGAGTGGTATGATTAAAGCAGTGTCAATCCATTTTTTAGAAATATTTAAGTCTTGGTTATAACTCTCAACCCCCTCCCCCTCCTTTTGGGTAAGCTTTGATTAAATTTATGATGGTTATAATGGTTATAATCCTGATGTTAATATTGCACTATCGAGAAAACAACATGAAAGTTACTTTTTTGTGAAGAAAACTGTTGACCTGAAGAAAAACATCAGCATAGAGATCTTATTTTTCTCCCAGTTCAAAGCTGCTATAAAGTGTTTGCCAAAGGTTCAATTTTGCAACACCTCTAGCCTGTTTTAATTGAAAATAAATTCAATACAGCTCTGTGCCTTCCTTTGGTCTTAGATCACATCCCATCAAAATACAAATTATTCACCATGATTAACACTAGTGAAACAGAGCATTCTCAGTGCCACATAAAAATTTCTACAAGGAACTGAAATGTTTTCATGACATAAGTAAAACAAAAAAAAAAAGAAGTTTCAAACAGGACAAAGATGATGCTGATCAAGTAAATAGTGCAGATAAAACTGTATTTTTATGCTTTTCCTTTGATTAATCGCTAATACTGATCTGGGATCCCAGAAGATTAAAGTTTCCTTATGTCTAACAATGGCAATAAATCATCCATACTTTTTACACAGAAATTGTTTTAAAAAGTGTTGAGTTCCCTGTGCCTCGGTCACACAAGTTCAGAATTTTCCTGCATTTAAATTAAGATCTTTGTCATTCCCAGGTTTCTTCAGGAATCTTTTCTCATAGGTCAGATTAAGACGCGTCTAGTGTGCCAGAATCATCATCTTTTTCTGAGTTTAAATGAGCATTCCTGGAGGAATTCTGTAAAATGTCAGAGTATAAAAAGTTTATTTTGGTCCTTTGACTGGAGCAGGTCAGCTTGAAAATTCCTAAATTCAGCCACAATGAGTAATTCTCTTCCTGCAGGGATTCCTGCAGTTCCTATATTCCTTGACTTCACTTAATTTCTAAGCTGTTACAATACTGTTTTATGAACTCCTATCTTCACAAATATTTTACAAGCATTTCGTTCTTTAGCATATTTTTGCAGATTGAATTTTTCTCTTCCGCTCAGTCTCAGAAGTCTCTCACATCTTCTTGCACGACTCTTTTTTTTCAGCTTCCCTTCTGAACTCTTCAACTGGAAAAACCCCAAACACCACACCTCACAATGGACTAGAGTATGACCTAAGTCACACCATATAAATCATGGATAATGATACCAAAATTACTGCAGTGAAACCAATATAAATTCAGTTAGATAAAAACAGGCTCTCTTCAGATACTTTGATTTAGTTCCCCTGCTTGATTTTTTTAAAGGCTTGTCTGTGGGCTCATGGTACAAACCATACTGGCTGGTAAATAGTCTTTCAAGCAATCAGCCTACCTTCTCTGCTTGACTTTGTTGTGCTTTTTCTTTTCTCTGTCAGCCTATTAAGCACACAGCTATCTTTTGAGCTCACTTGCAATGGTGAGTGTTGATGCAGTGATGAAAGTGAGCCTGGAGCCCACACTGGGGGCATGAATGGGAAAAGCAAGGCTGCTAATGCCACATGAGAGCACCTCATTATACAGCAGAGCTCTGCTCAGCCTGTTCATTTTTGGTACCAGTCACAAAGCTACAAACTAACTGGTGTGCTTATACCCCATATGTGAACTGTTTCCCTCCAGCTTAAACCAAAGGCTTCACACAATGTGGCATGAAATGGTCAGCCCACTAAGAGGTAATAGGCAAAAAGAAAAGAGGAAGAATATTAAAATGAAAAAGGAATAAAGTAAAAGAGAGGGACTTATTTAGACTTGACATAAGAAAGAAATTCTTTACAGTGAGGGTGGTGAAGCACTGGAACAGGTTGCCCAGAGAGGTTGTGGATGCCCCCTCTCTGGAGAGGTGTTTAAGGCCAGGCTGGACAAGGCACTGAGCAGCCTGATCTAGTGGGAGGTGGCCCTGCCTATGGCAAGGGGGTTGGAACTCGATGATCTTTAAGGTCCCTTCCAACCCCAATTATTCTATGATTCTATGTCTGAAGCAGATCTGAGTTTGGACTCATGGTCACAACTGGCTTTGTCAGTGCTCCTCTCTCTGCCTGGTCACCATGCCTCAAATACCACCTGGTGTATCAGAGGGTGACTCTCTCTTAGCCAAGCAATAAGAACCTTTCCAATACCTCTAACAGGCATTGGATCAGCTCCTTAATGAGGAAAACTACTAGAATTACTAAGAACATCCCATCTCTATATGAAAGGACTCTAAATGAAGGCACATTTTCTGCCTTGCAAAGAACTTGCTCATTCTTGTGTAAATCAGCACAGCCCTTGGCTCACGCTACTTTAATAAGCCCCATGTGTATTAAACCAGATTACATGACACATGTTAAGGTTCATGTTTGATATCAAATTAAGTATTCAGATGATTTATGGAAAGGAGTTCACCTCCCTTTCCCCCACGTGAGGTTTAAGACTAATCTTCAACCTGATCTTCCAACACTTTCTGCATTTAGTCCTTCCCCACTTGAAGCCTTCAGTGTTATTTTTGTTATCACAAGATACTGATACCCAGCCTTGCATCTGTTATTACTCCCTTGCCTTCTCTCCCTGGGAGAATGTATGAACTTAGGATTCATCACTGCAATTGCTGAATGCTGCTAAATTCCTAGAAAAAAAGCACCTTTGCTTTCCTCTGCCTTGTAGAAGGATTTGATTGCACTAATACTCTGTGCACTGGTGTGCTGTGTTTGCTACAGAGGGAATTGGTGAATAGTTTATTTTAAAGAAACCAAAACACAGCAGTAAAACCTCCTCAAGTTCCATAAACAAATAACCCAAATAAGCTATTTCTCACAAGGATCATCATGACAGCTGTACTGATAATGACAGACACTTGACCAAAATCACTTTGGGAGGCAAAAGTGTGAGTTACACCTCCCTCTGTCCACTAAAGATTCTGTGCAAAGAGCAAAGGTAGGTATTGCTAAAGGTCATTCACCCCCTCGTGTCATTTCAACTGATGGAGAAGCTTCACAGGCCCCCAGTGATATCCATCAGAAATTATCTCCTCAGGCTGAAACAGGAATGCTCTAAATTATTAGATAACCCTCAACCTTCCTTTTCTACTCTGTCCATGTAATCAGTGCCCTGCTTGGAAGTGCATTTACTCGTTGTGACCCTAAAAACTTATTTCCATTTGCTCTTAGTTTGGATACCCTAACAACTTCATTCTTGAGACCTTTTACTTTGGGCTTCTCTCTGTAAATTGCTGTTCTCCCTTTCTACCACCCATTTACCTTCTCTTTTTGCAACATTTTTGTGATGATTTTTCTAAAAAAACTAGTATTTTGCAAATGCCCTAATGAAATCAGAGTCAAAGTTAACAACATGTCCACGTTTGGTTTTCCACTGCTTACCATTTTTCTTCAGTGGGGAAACCAGTCTTTCCATTAACTGACCACGTGTTGTTTGAGCAGACCCTGTCCTGAGCCACTGTCAGCAACCTCTAGTCTTACTCATTTTCTGAGCTATTAGAAGCCAAAAAAGTTGTTCCAGAAAGATTTATTGCCTGAATAACCACACTGCACTTAAACCTGGGTATTTACACAGGATTTCAGTATATGAATGTGACTAGGATTGTATCCCTCTCTTACAGATGACTCTTTGGAAATAATCTGACAAGGGTTAAGTTGCCTGCACACTGAGACTAGTTTGTGTCCTGGAGACATACACTTTTATTACTCCCCTCTACTGGGTATATAGGTTTTACCTTATCTTATGCAAAGATGATGAATTCTTAGTGTCACAAACTCTGTTGTGCCTTTTGCTGAACTTCAGAGTGTGGAAACACACTGAGTGACTAGGGTGTACAGGCCAAACAAATTCCTAATAGAAAATTGAAATTAGAGAAAAAAAAACATTAAAAAGATGGGACAGTAAAACATGTTTAGCTTGTATCAGATACATACATAAACCTCAATGCACCTCAGAGACTTGTCTCTTCTATCCAATATTGAATAGACAGACTGAATTGGTCACAGATGGATTGAGTGGGAATTGTCTACTCTATAGGATATCAGTAGTCTTTCAACCTATGGAAACACTTAAAGTGGAATCCCAAACCTTCAGGTTTATCTACTCTATAACTTCTACAAGTACATTCACTTAAAAAAAAAAGTTAGAAACAGCCCAACAAAATTTTAGGAACATTCATTATGTGAGTTTTGCTTACACATCTCCATTAAAAGCAGCTGCACAGCTAAATGTTATCTATTTCTGGCCCTGCCTTTCATTCAACAGACAGAGCCATTTTATAACAATGTTCTGTTACTGATAACATTTTTATTCTCTATGTTACACTGATAAGACTTTAAACAGAGGATGACAGTGCATATTACAAGCAATATATCTAAAGAATTACAGATGACATTTTATCTGTTCACAGAATGCCACGCACGTTTCTTTAAACTATCTTTGAGAATCTAATCGTCATCATCTAAGTATTTTCCAAAATCTTATTTTAATGAAACACATTTAGGAGCCCATTTTAATGAAACACATTTTTGCCTTCTCCTGCACTGAAATAAAGTAGGGGTTTGCCATACTGCATGCTCCCCTTAAAGGAATCAAAGGCAAAAGACAGTTTCATTATAAAAGCAGTAAAACCACCTGCACTTCCCGTTGTCTAGCTCATCCCTTTTTCATTTCCTCTGCCTGACAGCAGGCCACTTTATATGCCCCCAGATGAAAAATAAAGGCCAACTGTTCTCATCACTAAGATCAGGACTTAATTTCTGTCCAGGCCTATGCACTGGACTTTCAAAGGCCAGTCAGCTAACTGAAGGTCATCTTTTGCACTTGAGCCCTTGTAGCCAACTGGGCAGTAATATGAGAGTTGGACATTTTTAAAATGCAGCCATAGCTGTGATGAAACCACCCATCTCCTTCCAAGCTCATCCATCAGCCACACAACTGCTGACTCCATCCCCTCCAGATCAGAGGTGACACGGTAAGGAGTCAACTGCCTTAAGTTTGGAACCTCATGTTCAACCAACAAATCCAAGACAAGTATCAGAGCAGGCTCTACCTCTGCAAATCCTTGAGGATGTTAGTAACTAACCAAAAGCAACTAGTTAGCTTTTTGAAGGAGCAGAGCCTGGCTGATTCCAGTCAGAATGTGATAATCTAACTACAGGACCAAGCCTACCACAGTCTGAGCAATATACAGACAATTTCTCCCAACTCCTATATGGATATAACACCGATATGACTTGCACATTTTTCATTCCTGGCTTATCTGAAATGAAGCACAGGGTTTTTCTTTTAAGAACATATTTGAAACTTCCTTTTCCCAGTAAAACTCCTCCTTGTGTTGTCAGCAATTTATTACAGTCACAGATAGGAAAGTTCTAAAGTAGCAAAGACATTTAAAAGAGAAAAATAACAAAACCAATTCCAAGCAAGCCCAGGGTGAGACAGAAAAAATTGCATTCTTATGAAAAGCTTTTTACAATTTGTAAATCAGAGCATTGCTCTCAGTTCCACTGCTTCCATACCAAAACATCCCAAACAAATGGACCTCTGCTTCTTAAAAATCTAATCATGAGTTCTGAAGATCTACTAAAAGATACAACTTAATCAATGAATTACAAAATACGATACAGGAATGAGAAATAAGAACTTCACAGGCTTCAGTAAAAAAAAGTTATGTGCTTACAGTGCTCTGATGGGATTTCTGCAAATAGAACACCATGTTAAATGGGAACAAGATCAGACCAACATGCAGGATTTTTACAGATCCCATTCTCTGCATAAATTTCCCAGAAAATTATTCCCTTCCTTGTCAGAAGGGCAATCTCTTGCAAGCTGTGTACAGCACGTCTCAATTTGGGACAGTTCTCTGGTATAACCTTAGTCTCCACCCACCAAATTGAAAAGATAAGTCTTATTTATGAAGGTCATTATACTCATTATGCCCATCCTTTATAATTATGCACCCACGAGTTTTTATAGCAAGGATATCCTAACTCCACCTAACTTTCATTATAAAGTCTTCAATTCCTCTTACTGTAGGTCCAGAGGACCTAATCAAACTTCAGGAAAGAAAGTTATCAAATTATTTCTGTAAAGAATTAAGAAAACCTCAAAACATCTAAAAGCTCACTGCTGAACACACCAAATGAACTAAATAATGGGAAACACATTTACAATGTCCTTTAATGGTAAGCCTCTCCAATTTGTGATTTAAGAGGTCAAACCATTGGTTATTTTTGCATTCCTGGTAATTTAAGAAGAAACAAGCTGGGAAATGTGCACTCATAGGCCTTATAAAACTGCCTTCCCTATTTTGAGTAATAGACATCGATTGTAAAAAGCTTACAAGTGGAAAAGACCCCCCTCCATATTTAGGCTCTTTGGCTGGAGAGCCTGCTGCCCATGAGGCTCACAATGAAGAAGAAGCATTTAAAGAGACAAAAGAAATGAGCCACAGAAAATCTAACCACCCATGTGTCCGGAAAATATGAGTTAGGATGACAAAAACTGCTGACACCAGATGGTAATGTACCCTGAGAGAGTACCACACCATCATCTTGTGCTGAGAATCAGGGCTTTTCTCAAGGGCCTGGAGACAAGTCTAATAATTGGGCAGTCAAGAGGAAGCAAAGGATGAAATGGGAACAAAACTACAGCCCCAAAGGTTTCTGCCCCAGTCTCACTTAGCCAAGGCTCCAGCCAGCCCACCCACAGTAACCACCAGCCTGGTTTTACCCAGCCTTAAGGCTATTTTATAGGACTTGAGGTCTGTTAGGTTGACTTCAGTGGATTGCATCTTCCTATGTAAAAAAAAAAAACAAATTGAGGCAGATCACAACACATCTATAAACTAAACAAAATTTTAAGAGCTGGAACATTTCTAATTATATTTTGTTTAGTCACAGACAAATTGGACATTTTTCATTTGGTATTCTGTATTCCAGTGTGAGTGGAATACAATAGGGTGGTGGTTAGGATGCTAACTTGAGGTGTGAAACAGACAACTTCAGCTCAATGGGCTACTTCATTATGGGTGCCTTAGAAGTCACAGAAGAAGCAACCTGCCTGAAATTAGAAGTTCAGCCAGAAATGGATCTATGTTCACCCTATATCTACACAGCTAAACATTTAAAATCAGTCTTACTCTTCAGAGTACAAAGACAGACAAAGAATTCCTTGGTCTTAAGTAGTTTCCAGGTCAAGAATGAAGATTATTTTAATTTAATGGCTGGCAAAGTTGAAATCAGAGCAGAAAGTAACTTCAGTAGGTGCATAGTCACTCAGAGTCTGAAAAAACACTAGTATTAGAGTTAATCCAAAACATGGCCCATCTTATTAGAGTTAATCAGCAGCTTTGTTATGGCTTTTTAAAAATTGGAGCAACAAGAGAGGTAAATAAAAGGTTGTCCTCAACTCAAGGAAATACCAACACTGATATTGTCTTCTGTGATTTTGAATAAGGTTCAAAAAAGCACTGATTTATCAGTCAGGCACTTTCCACTTTTACGCTTTAACTTGGAGCTCTGTCATCAACCCTGGACTCTGAGAACAGTTTGTACATCCAGAACTATTTGTTTCTTACAACCTGTTTCTTACAACTGCTAGAGCAGTTATCTTTCTGTGNATTAGCTCACTTAGTGCTACCTCCCCCAGGAAAGTCAGAATTGGGAAAAGGCAAAAACTAAAGCAATACCAAAACTCGATGCTTTCAGGTGAACTTATGTAGTTTTGGTAGATTACACAGGAGGTTAGCTTGGCCTCTGAGAACAACCTCTGATGATGCTCCCACCTGATGGTTCTTCTGCAGGAGATGAGTGTCTCTTTACTTGAGTAAAGCATGTCTCTTTACTTGATTTTTCCTATAAGCTTAACCAGAAATCCAAGAAAGATGAATTTCAACTTGTTGTGTATACCAGGCAAATATCAGTAAGCACCTAAAGGCCTTTTGTAAATGAAAGATATTTTTCTAAGTATTTTATGCTTATTTTCTCAACAAAACTTGTGTGTATGTGAAGATGGTCTCACATCTAAGCAAAGATTTCCCTGAGTGGTAAATCCATCTGTCATAATATAAAGAAATGCTATAGGAATTTAATAGACACAAAACAACCTAAACAGATTGATTATAAATCCTTAAACTGATGATACCTGAAGTAAATTTGCTTGTCATAAAGGAAGCAAAGACTATGTTTGAATCACAGCAAAACTGTAAAGGAGAAAATTGTTCTCCTGTCACTGCCTGAGTAATGGAAGAGCTGTTCTCAGAGCAGAAGCTCACATGTAGGAAACGTGGTCTAATGCTAGAGCAGTTATCTTTCTGTGACTTCAAAGCAAAAGGAGAGAATTTTCACTCTTCTGCACAGCACTGGCCATGCTGTATCAAGCATTAGTGGGAAATAAGCTGAAGTCATAGCAGTTGCATGGATAGGGGGGGAAGTAAGTTCAGAGATACACACTTTGAATCCAGCAAACATTTTGCAGTAAAGCAGGGCTCAGTGTCAGTGTATCTGCTGCTCCAGGACAGGCAGGAAAAGAAATAGCTCTCCACTGAGCAGGCAGGGAGTGTGACTATCCTTCTGTGCTCTCAGTACACCTGATCTGTTCCAGGTCCCCTGACCCCACAGTCAAACCCAGCACAATTTCAGTCAGGATGACTTTCCACAAGCTGCATCTGCAGAAATGAAATTAGCAGCAATATATCCTTTGCCTCAAAGGACTGCACTAAGTCTTTGTCAGTGGAGCTTGTTCAGGGTTGGAGATCACTGGGTAGGAACTGAGCACAAGTGCAAGGCATTCAACTTTACACACTGCAAAACTTCGTTGAGCTACAGTTTCTGTGGTAGCCTGGGAATTGTTATGGTCAGAATCAATTATGTCTCTCTGTACTCTGAATTCCTAAGTAAAATAAACAGATGAAGCTATATGCCTTCAGCAAGGTAAGGAAGTTTTACTAGTAATTTTGTTCATACCTAACTTGCTATCCCTCTCTTTCATTATTCTCATTTAGGATCAGGGAGCCCTTCATTCCAGAAAGGACTTTGAGAGGTCATCCACCCACACAAAGCAGTTGAAAACCTGAACTCCTACCACATAGCACCAACTCAGCCTCAGCCCAAGGTGGAGACCACACAACATCTCTGGTCCAATGCTGGACTGTCATAGGGAAAATCACTTTTCTGACTCAAATGGGAACCTGACCTCATTGAATTTATGCCCATGGCTTCTCCTCCTGCCATGCATCTCCTTAAACAGACTGGTAGCATTTCAATGTTGCTACTGGCTGCTATGAGGTCCTCCAGGGCTGCCTCTCCTCTAGCCTCATCAAACCCAGGTCCCCATGCTGCTACTCCAAGAGAACTGGCCCCAGTGCCTCAATCATCCTGGTGGCCCTAAGCTGACCTTGTTCTAGTCTATTAACATCCTTCTTGTCCTGAAGCCCCAAAGCAGGACATGGTACTCCAGATGTGGTCAAACCAGTGCCCAGCAAAGTTTCCTTTTTCAGTCTTCACCTCACAAGCAAATCTGACATTTCCAACATGGATGGTCACCACCTCCACAGTGAAAATCCCAGAAAATAATTGCAAACAATTTCCACTGAAACAGTTTAATAAAACAATCAGTGCTTTAACGAACTTACCCCTGGAGAACTAATTCAGCAAGATATTATTTGGACTTGATTTTAGGGTTTTAATGTCAATAAAAAGAAGCCAATCCAAACTTAACTCTAAAGCCTACCCCATTCTCTGTCCACCAGTGTACATACAAACCATGACAGCCATGCCATGAGCACTGAAGCACTTGTACAATGCACCTCTGGCCAACTCACATGGACTTTGCCAAATTGACTAGCTAGGAGCATCTTTGCCTGTCCTCATCCTTGAGCACTGTTAGTCACTTGCCATTTCTAATATCCTGTCTGATTTATGGTTTTCCTCCAGGGCAGACTCCTACAATTGACTTTGGGTTTGGGCCTACAAAGGACATATGTTAACTATTACCTAATTTTCAGGTGTTGTGGAGTAGAGGAACTGTGCAAATAATTTCTTTTTCGGGATATGGGACTGAAGTTATTTTTAATAAGGCTTTGTTTGATTTCTCAGCATTTTGGACTATTTGTTTTCATTACATTGTGTAATACATTTCTGGCAACTGCACACGACTTCCCATATATGACAGGAAAATTAGACATGGCTTGATCATGCAGAATGATTTAGAAATCTGTTAATTAGTAACATGGAATGCTTATTTTAATCCTAAGGCTTAGCTGAGTTATATATTGGCCCAGGGAACAAAGGGAACAATTATATCTCAAAATAGTAGTTACATTATTAGTTTAGTTTTAATAAAAGAAATAATGCCCTAGTCCATTTGCTTGGCTAATCAGAGTATGAACTGGCAGAAACTGTAAATTATGGACAGCCATTTTAAAGATTATTAGGTACCTTTTACAAGTCAACCTGAGCCTTCTTGCTCAGTATCTGAGAGCATCTTTTTAGTTATGTTAATGTACAGTAGTCATTAAAAATGGCAAGAAGAATAAAGCTTTGAAATAATGTAGTCACACTGAATTACAAATGTGCATTAAAATTTCCAGAAATTTTAAAATTACTCATTAGGAGGACAGAGAATATTCTTACTAGCAAGACACACTGTGTCTGTGTGCCCCATGACTTGTCTGAGCCTCACTACAGCTCTTTGCATCTTCTCTGCTGCACTGCTCAAGAAAAAGTTTGCTAGTTCTGCTTAATTTTTTTATGTTCAATAGCTTTTCAAAAGATGATGCTTCTCAGCAGCTTTGTTATGGCTGAATCAGTCATTTTAACAAAAGCAAATATTGTTGTTTGCCTTAATTCAACCTTGAAATTATTTAAAAATTATTCTACTTATTTAAAAAAAAAAAAAAAAAATTCAGGAAAAGTTGTTCCAAACCTTAATTCAAGATTTTTTTGTGGAGCACGGAGAAAGGCAGACAAGAAATGAGGAAAATTCTAGGAACTTTAATTCAGAATTATTAAGTTTCACAAACAATCAATACTAAAAAGGATTTTGAAACAGTAAGTATTAGGCAACATTAAGCAGAACAGGTTATTTCCCTTTTACCTATGGAAAATGAAACAGAGGAACAGGAAATTGACACTTTAGGCTGCTTCTGTGTGTTAGGGGTTTTTTTTTCCTTCAGGATCTGCATCTTTCCTTCCCCTAAGTCCTGCAAGATTTTAAGAAATTAATCTTATTTTGACACAATATATTTCATATACTCCTGATACTGAAATGGCACTTGAAAAAAAAATTTTTTCTCAAGTGGTTATTGTCTTGTAAGCAGAAGCTACCTACAAACATCCTATTTGAAAGGCAAACATCTTCCTACTGCTGCTAACATCACACTAAGGCTACAATTATTTTGAAAATTTTGAAACTGCCTGCTTTACTTCCTAGATTCTGGGAAGTGGTGATGAATTTTGATCATCAAAAAGCAATTTAGCACAGTGCTAAACATGGAGTGCTCTACAGCTTTCCTAGGGACACACCTGGAAAGCACATTTTGCTTTATCAAGCAATGTTTGCATAGGCTGCTCAAGGTTCAGATTTTAATGACATTTTCTAGAGCCACATGAAGGAAAAATGAAACATCTTCATCCATTAGCACTGGAAGTGTTTTATTTAATTTGTGAGAACTAGCAAAGGGCAACAAAAACTCCAAAACAAGGTATCTAATCTGCTATTTGTGGAAATGGGGATTACACAGTCAAACCAAAGAAGGCATCAATGTTAACACTGGAAATATAACAAGTTTACTTCAGAATTCACTGCATGTGAAACCTTTTTACAGTGTGTTTCATATCTCTGCTTCTCATCCTAATTATCAAAAAGCCTTTCTCTCCCCATTCACTATAAGCAAAAGAGCAGGTGTTTGCCAAAGGAGTTACTTCATTGTGGATATCAGTTCATAGTTTCAAAATTAATATTTACTTTGGCTTGCCTTGGGCTCTTGTTTTTATTTTTTCCCTGACCTTTTAAGACATAATTGTATAGTCACTTCAAGGCAGCATGCAATGCTGATCCTAAACTGCTATGGGGGATAAAAAACCCTCTTCATTGATAGTTAGGTTTGCCTTAGAAAGAGCTTACAAGTTTTTCTGCACTTCCTTCTCCTCCCACTCATCCTCAAGGTCAGTTCTTGGGTGCTCACATGGTACAGCTGGTTATTAGCTTCAGCTGCATATTGATAAGTTAAAGCTATAGACTGACAGCTACATGAAGGCTTCAAAGTGAGTAGATTGTCTTTGTTTGCTTGTGTAGTGTGGAAAATGATGAACTGAATAACCATACAAACCCTTAAAACTTTCATCTCAGTCTCTGACTGAAACTATTTTGATTTCTTGTTTTAATATAGAATTTCACAGCCCATTTGACAGAGCATTCAGGAACCCTCAGTGACACCAATGTGCTGCTAATGAGAATTTTGTTGCTTCTGGATAATTATTAAATTTTAAAAACATTTCATTTGCAAATCCATCAATTTCAAACGTGTCACCCACCTGCTAGACCACCAGCATAGCCCTCAAACTAACAAAAGGCCTTCCACAAACATTTCCCTTAAATGGGGAAATGCATTACATATCAATGGTACAAATAAATGTCCTCAGAGTAGATGAAATACCAGGTGAAAGCACAAAGAATGGGAAAGAAGCAGGTATACCTACCTGTAACACATGGCAGATGCCTGCCTGATTCAAATAGGGTCTTTCACTCATCCTGTTGGTGCACCATGACACAAAGAAAGCATCTTTTCCAGCATCATCACCAGAAATCCTGTATTTAGTCATTAACCTTTTGCCTATTAGGCATTTCCTGATGAGGGAGTGTTAATGGCTCACACATTAACACATACAGCAGACATCTATGAGTGACAGGTGAGGAGAGGGTTAAAATGAGTTTCTTTATGCATATGGTTCCTGTCTCAGCTGTGAGATCAGTTATAGGTCCCTGGCCAAAGATAACAGCTAAAATATAACAGATGCTGGTGCTTCCACAGCTGAGGTGAAGTATTTCCTTTCATCCTCAGAAGTCACTGATAATGTCCCAATTCTCCATTCACTGGAAATGTCAAGGGCACGAGCAGGTTATTACACTGGGAAATGAATGGAGTGTTTAAACGGAGCCTACGCCTACACATGGTGTCGCGTTTCTCCAGTCCTGAGAGATTGCAGGGAAGACAATTCTGCACTTGCAAAGGTAGACACTACAAGCCAGGGTTACTTGTGATAGGGTACAAAAGGGGGTGAGAGAGACAACAGCCCTCAGCCAGGCAAAACTGCTCATGCACAAATGCTTCCTCCCTGTGGCTCATCCCAGGCTGTCAGTTCTCAAACACTCACAAGTATTTCAGTAGCCACATCACATGGACAGAAATATTGTAAGGAGAACCAACTGTTTTTTTCACAAGTTCAGCCTGGAGAAAGAGTCAGCATCAAATAGAATGGCCTTATCAATACCTGAAGGAACGACTTTTTAACAGGATATGTGATGACAGGACTAGGAGTAACAGATGCAAATTGGAAGAGGGGAGATTCAGGCTGGATATAAGGAAGAAATTTTTTACAGTAAGAGTGGTGAGACACTGGAAGAGGTTGCCCAGAGAGGTTGTGGATGCCCCCTCTCTGGAAGTGTTTAAGGCCAGGCTGGACAAAGCACTGAGCAACCAGATCTAGTGGGAGGTGTCCCTTCCTATGGCAGAGGGGCTAGAACTAGATGATCTTTAAGGTTCCTTCCAACCCAAGCCATCCTGTGATTTCATAGCTAGCATTTTGTAACACTAGCTAGCACTCATTCATATTTTGCATTTTTAAAGCCCTTTGAATACATCTCAACCTGTTGGATTTCATGGGGTTTTTTTCCCAAAACCAAAATATTCACACATTTGACATTTGGTTGTATAGTTTTGGATTGATCAATATGATATGGCCATAGGTTTTATATGAGCCTCAAGTTCAGTTTTTGTTCAACATGCACCTTGATTGCCAACCCAAACAAACAGAAAAAACTGAAGAAAAGTAAAAAGACAATAAAAATTCACTTTAAAATAATATACTAGGAAAGCCTAACATTCACCAAAACTAAGAATATCTTTACCAGACCTGATGTTCTATTAATTGGAGAGAGGTGTACAAGCTAGAGATGCGGATGTATCTTTATTCATTGTCTTTCTGCTTTGCTTGTCACTGTATAGAAGCTCCAGCCAACATAAAATGGTAACTGACTCACAAAGCTTAACTTTTCCAATGGCAAAACATTCTTTCTGCCTTAAAACTCTCACTGATAGAAGCCTTTTTTTCTAACCAATGGACAAACTTCTGCAAAAACTATCAACTTCCCATGGGAAAATACTGACAGGTTACTAAAGAACTTATATGAAAACATAGAAGCAAATCTATATTAGTAAAATATTTGCTTTTGTTCATGGATATGTAACTGTACCTTGTGGAAGTTACCAACCACACAGCTTTCCAGGCTGAACTTCATTTCTCATGATACATCTGTTCTCCTCACCAAGAAGAGAGGCCATGATTTATTGTGAATACTGTAGTATGACCAAGAAACATAATCCAGGGAGGAGGAGGAGGAGATTACCAGAAAGCCAAAGTACATTCTTCTACTGGCAAATAGGACATGATTTCAGAATAATCTATCAGTCAAGTGATGAAATATTCTCGGGTTTTTTACTTCATGTTCTCTTTTGGTTATAAAATCATAAGATTCTTTTTTTTTTTTTTTAATTTCAGAGTTTAGTCAGACAGAAGAGGCCTTGCTGAAAAGTGAAGTTACAAACTAGAAAATTCACCCTATTTTACCTCAAACCAGGACAGCCAGTTTGAATTTCTGTTTGTAGTTTTACATTGACTGTGTTGGAGGCCACAACATGTGAGCTGAGGGAAATTTCAATTGAGATGAGGAAAATTTCAACTTTCTTTCAGGAAAAGATATGACCATTTAAGTTCCTAATTAGAATTTAATCTACATAAGAGGAAAACCTGCTTCAAAACTCAGGATTTCTTAAAACCAAGTAAAAATAAAAGGAGGAGGGCAGGAACAAAGTACAAGTGAATTAATGTAAAGGATTAAATATGATATCAAAAGCTAATAAGGTCAGAAAAAGGTGGGGTTTTCCCTTCAGTATTTAATCCAGTGCCTGGAAAAGAAGCTGTGAACCACTATGTTTATAAATAAATTCTCAAAAGGAAAATGTCTATTTGAACAGCTGCCCCAAGGTTTACCTGTTGCAGAAACAAGGCTCAAAAACAAACCAGAGCTACTTCTTTTGATAAATTTTTACTAAGATGACAAATAACAAAGTCACCATTTTTATTCAAATCTTTACTGGAGTGAGGCAAACTAACACCCTTGCAGCTGTAAAAATTCAGTTGTATACAAGGTCATGTAAGCTGTTATATACCATATGTGATATCTCTGCTACTACAGGATATTGTTGATAGCATTCAGAGATCAGAAATTGCTCAGAAAAAGAAAACAATGACAGGACATTTTTCTTCCTGATGAACTGAGCAAAGCTGAGGAACTTCAACACCTGCAAGTCCAGAGTTGACAGCAGTAAGTGTTCCAATGTGAAAGGAACACTGGAACATCTTTTCAGATACACTTAGTATTATCTATTGACCAAATAATTGTACCAGAATATTGAATCACATTACATCATTGCAAACATCAAACTCAGGAATACCTAATACTTCAGTGGCAGCAATCAGGCAAGATGCAAGACTCAGGAGCAAAGCATCCTGTCTGTGTTCCCAGTAACATCTCCCATTTCTCCTTTGAGTGACAGTTTGTTAGAAGCCACTAGCCTTGAACATATTAAAATTGCTCTCTGCTACCTCATGGAAACTTCATGTAAAATCATCTCTTTTTCCAAAACTGGGATAACAGCTAGAGCTCTTTTAAATTTATTTTTGATAGAAGTCTGCTGTGGCAGACAGATGAACTGTCTTCCCCCATGTTGCCCTTTTTTTTTTTTTAAGGCAACATGTGCTAAAGGTATTATTTCATAAAATATGTTTATCATGCAGTTATCTCAGCCTGAAGGCTTATGGCTTTCCAGTATGTATAAAACTCTACATAACTATAATCCATAGAGACTCTGGGTTTATTTAAGTCTCCTGACTCTCAGCAAAAAATCCCAAAATAGCATAAAGTAAATCGAAGGCTGCCTGAATGCAATAATCTTGAAAGTAAACAAACATGCTTTGTAAGTAAGCACAGAACAGCTCTGTTGTCTAATTTAAGTTCCAAAACTTGCTATCTCTATCCAGATACTGGTAAGAGCTATTCACATAGTTGTAAACTTCCAAGTTTCAGCTATGCTTTACGAAATAAATCATGTAACCATAATAAAGATATTTTAATAGCCAGATGTACTTTGGTTCCTCAATCATCTGATGTAGTAAGAAACATCTGGTAAGGAACCTGTCCAGAGAAGTATAATTTTCCTCCCTACAACAAACATACAGGCAGAAAGATATACCTTCCAGCCTCAAATATGCAGGCCTACTTCTAAGTATTTACATCTTCTCATGTGTAATGATTCTCTGTGCTTCTTGTTTTAACTGTTTTAGCATTTATTCACATGGACAAGTGCATGTGCTTTCTTATTTACCAGACTACTACTAGCAATAAATTCTATATTTTATTGATAGTATCTCAACCAAACACTTGGTCAAGGAACCAAAACATATGTCAACTTCTGAATCTCAGGAGGTGGATGCGGGGGGAACCTTCTGCAAAAGCCAAGTAGGTTTTCACACTTAACTTTTGCACAAGGAGTTTTCAATAGTCCCATTGTTGAAGCTGATGCACACGGAGAGTTAAGTGCTGTATTTGCAAGAATAATTCCATTGCATCCAACTTTAGTTGTCTGCACAAGCCATTAGTGTTTTCCCATGAAAATGAGAATGTTACTCCAAAAAAATGGCAAAAAAGTTGTTGGAAAATTTTTGAACAGTCTTTTGATAATATATTTGTCCCTTTGGACAACACTGCACCACATCACAGTGGATGAAAAAGTGAGATGATCACTGAATTCTAATTTATCCAGACTAACTTTCATCAATGTAACAAAACCAGTTCCATCCTTTTTCAGGGAAGTCATCGCTGAGTCTTGAATATTAGCAGGGTCATGATGGCATTTGCAAGCACAAGAATTATTATATCTGTCACTGAAAAGCTTACAGTGAGAAAAGTGATTCCAATATGGGGTTTTATGGCTGCAAGACATAATTTACCTAGTGGATATTTACTAACAGGCAGGAAGGATCAAAACGTGTATTTCCTGTATTTGTATATATTACACTGATGCAACTCTGTTCACATCTTCATGTTTTGTTTTGTTTTTTTTTCAAAGAATGACACTCAGTTACAGCCAAGCTTATAAATTTAGGCTACTAAAGACCACCAGATAGAGAGTAGAAATAGCTTCTCATAATTTTTCAGCAAAAGCTTGTTTCTGATACCAAGACTTATTACCTCTTGAAATTCCTTATTAAAAGTCTGAGAGCAAAGAATGTGCAGGTTTAAGGCAAATAACTGCTGTGCCTCTTAACAAACAGCTCAACAGTAAATTTTGGGGTATGATGACTGGACCAGGTGATGTGGAACCTACAATGCAGGTATTTGTTTTAGAAATGGCAGGAGAGAAAATAAAACAAGAGGCTAGAGCTAATCCATTTTTAGAAATTATTTTGTAGTCAAACTAATAGTAATTGAGACTTTTTCCTACTGGGCAGTAAACTAAAGGAAAATCTTCTAAATATTTTGAATGTTTTTTCCTCCACTAACACAGTAGTAGCTATCAAATTCTCATGAATTTCCAAGTTAATACTCAGTAGACAAAACTCTGAAATTGAACTCGAGTGCTTAACCAGTGTTAATGAGGGTAAAAATTTAATGATATAATAAAATCAGAATACAGGCATCAATAAAAAAGCAACAGACTCTATTTGAGGCGCTTATTAGCATCATTCTTATCCAAAAATCAGTAAAAACTCTTGCAAGGCAGTAAGTCATAATCCCACAGATGGGAGGGCCATTCCTTTGGCTCCTTGGACAAGCTCATAAACATGCTTCAGACAGCTAGTGCATTTTATCTTATCTGATAAGGTAATTTATTTTCTAGAAAAAAGAAACAAAATTAATCTAATTCACTGGACTTCACTGAGACATTTGATACGGTGCCAATATGGGAAGTTGTTAGTTCAACTGGTAAAAGGGGATATTAGCACCAAGACTGTAAAACATGGTTTTACTTGGAGAGAGGACACCATGGGAGAGGACATGGTTACTAATTGTGGGGAAGGTCTGAAACTAATGAGGCTAAAAAGATGTTACTAGAGCAGCCCCTCAAGTGTTCAATGTTTTCATTTTGTAACATTTTCACAAAGAGAAATAATTCACTAACAGCAGCCTAAGTGCAGTGGGGGCTGCAATATCCTAAGGGTGGATAAAGAAAATAATTTAAACCTATTTAAACTATGCAAAAATGCAGAAAATCAGGAACAGAGATTTCTACTGTGAGAGCTCCACAGATGGAAACAGTAGAATGACCTGGATACACTTTCCAAACAGAAGGTGATATCCATATCTTTATGCCATCCAACACCTTGAGAGATTTCCTTCAGGGACAAACATTTGTGTCCAGGTACAAGACATTAGCAAGGCCTCTTTTGGAAGACTGCATACTCTTATGGTCAGCCCAACTCAGAAAATGTTTCTCTAAACAAGAGCAGAGCTACTAGAACAAATAAAAGAACAGGAGGTTAGTGGAAAGGAAGTCAGAGTGATCAACAACAGCAGCTTCTCAAGACCCACTGGCACAGACACAAATCTCCCAGTTTATATTCCTCCCAATCCCACATGAACACCTCTCCTTCAGTTCCCATTGGCTTACCCAGCTGAAATGACTAGCCCACATCCTAAATGAATGCAATGTGGACCTCATCTAACCACATCACTCACCCTATAGTCCAGGTAAGAAGGGGGTAGTGTTTCTGCTGAGAAGAAAACAACATTTTAAGTAAATCTTTTGGGATGTCCTCATGTGTGTTCAGTCCTTGTCACATACAACTAGCACAGCCTGAGACAAGCCCAAATGTCAGCCCTACTTAGAATCATAGAATTGCTTGTTGGAAGGAACCTTATGGATCATAATTATTTATTCCATCAGTCTACTTTTTAAAAGGCTCAAGAAAGGCTATGCTGTCAAGCCCCATGAGATAAGCTAGGGGTTTTTTGACAGTTAAATCCTAACCTCATACATCTCTTTTTACATTTATTGAACTGTTTTTCTTACTGTAGCTATCTAGACCAAATACATGGAATTTGATTTTGCAATCCTTTGTCAGACTAATTTAATAGCAGTTCCATAGGATTAAAGGATGAAGACAAAATTAGGATATCACAGGGGATTGGAAGGGACTTCAAAAAATCATCTAGTCTAATCCACCTGCCAGAGTAGGAAGACCTAGATCAGGTCACACAGGAACACATCCAGGTGGGTTTTGAATGTCTCCAGAGAAGGAGACTCCACAACCTCTGAGCTGCCCATTCCAGTCTTCTATCACCCTCACTGTGGAAAAGTTTTCTCTCATAGTTCTGTAGGACCTGCTGTGTTCCTGGTTGCACCCATTGCCCCTTGTGTTATCATTAGATGTCACTGAAAAGAGACTGGCTCCACCCTCATGACACTCATCCTTTATGTATTTATAAACAGTAATTATAACATTAATGACTTATCAAAGATGGAGAGTGACCTAGCAATGACTTCCACCAGCACTCTCAGCACCCTCACGTGCATTCCATCAGGACCATGGATTTGTGCATGTCCATATGGCTTATTTGGTCCTTAACCAAGTCCTCATCAACCAAGACATACTCCTTTACATACTGCTTTTCTATAGACCATCTGACTAAACTAAGATTTATTTATAGTTCTTATTTTACATATTTTCAAAAGAGAAAAACAACAAGGACAAATTAGGTTTTTCCCTAATGAGTAAACAAGCTCAATATGAACACTGACATTTTAAGTACTCAGGAGAACATAGATTTAGTGGGTCAATGGCTACTCCAAGATATTAGTTTCTAAATGAAGCCACTGGGGAATACCAGTGCAGAATGATGCAAAAGCAGATGCAGATTTTCAAGTTGCAAACAAGTTCCTATGTTTTCATTGCTCACTAAGATCAGGTTTGTTTTAAATCAGATTTTACATAGAATGGATTTAAAAATAAAATTCCTCCAGATCACAGAGCCACAGAGAGATTAAAAGATTTTTTTTTTAAATTCTAGAATTAAAATTAAATTCAGATCACTGACTGATTAATGATTCTGCCTTAGTTGCTTAAAAATTTAAATACTGAAATATTTAAATAACTGAAATCTAGGTAATGAAAATAATTCACTTTTTGTTCCATTGGTGTAGAAATGAGTTCTGGGTTTTTATTTAGCTACTAGTTTGATTTAACTGACTGTTGATGCCATGCTTACAGTGCTATAGGAGCTGGTTATACCACAAGAATATACATCAACATGGTCATGTTTCACCCCAAAAAAAGCCCTCAAACCTTACAATATAAGTGCTCATATAGTAACTTTTAAAATTTGGGGTTAGATTCCCTACTATATGAATTCAGCATGCTTCCACTTAGGGAGAAAAAGGCAGCCATAAACCTCTTGTAGGACACCTTGTTATTTTGCAAGTCAGCCACGCCACAGTAAAATCAAGCAGACCACGGGCCTCTCCTATTGCATGATGCCATGCTAATGGGTAATTTATTCCAACCCAAAGGGAAAAAAAAACTTCAGTAGCCTCAGGAATTCTACATAGCCTTCCAGTAAGGAAGATCACAAAGGAATATATTGGGTTGCAGGCTAGGTAAGGTCGGAGAAGTGTTGGTCTAATGATATTCAGATAAAACAACTCTTTTGTGGAGCATCTGGGTGCCATTACGTTGGCTATTTTGGGTCTGGTTATATTGTCAGCCAAGTGGCTTCCACAGATCCTGCATTAATATAACTCTTTTTACCAAATAATTGTTACAAACCAGGCTCAAAGTATCAAAACATGGCAACTTCTTTGGTCATTACACTGTTCCTATTACTGACAACAACATAAAAAGCAAATTATGATGAAGTATCTTGCCTTTATTATTTTCATTACCACTGAGCCCTGGAGCCCCATCTCTGGAGAGGATCCCACTGTGCAAGGCATCCTACTAAAGGAGTAAAATGTCTCTAGACAGAAAACAGAACTCCTCAGAAAATCAGAGAGGGCAGTTAAACAATAATAATTTACATTGGGATGAAGTATGTGCAAAGACAGAGGCAAAACAAATGAAAAGAATAAGCAAAGAAGAGCCTGTAGAAAGAAAAAAAAGATGTCTTACTGGAAGGAGGACAAAAGAGGTGAAGGTGAAGACTAGGGGAAGCCCAGAATTAGCACCTAGTAAGATCTTCAACAGTTTGTACTTTTGTACATTAGTCCCAAGCACTCAGCTGTTAGTAGTTTAGTTGTACTGTTTCCCCTAGACCAGGAAGGGAAATTCTGTTGTATTTTGGGGTGAGAACCTCTGTTCTGTGCAGGTGTAATTCCCTATAAATAGCTTCTTCATAGCAATAGAGCTTCCAATAGGACATGGCAATCAGTGTGACTAATCCTAGGCAAATGCAGCTCATTCCCTCTCTCATCTTCCTGCCAGGGGAACAAGTGAGTACATAGGGTATGTTTTGTGTTAGCAGGATTCGGTTTTCCCAGCCTTGCACACAATGCAGAGGACAAAGCCAGTAGAATAAATGCATGTTACTTTTTCAGCAGTTAAATGCAGCAGCTTATGAAATTTTAACATTCCCATGAAGATGTATTTGAAGTGCATGCCCTACCCCAAGTATAAATCACCAAAAATTCTGGGTTTGAAAAGGGTTTGGCTATTTCATTAGGTGCCACTAGATCATCTCACCCTCTATACAGGTCCCAGTGAGCCAGACCTACAGGGTAGACACTCATCAAGTAAAACCATGAAAAGACAGTGTATTATTATCTGCATGCATGTGTGCAAGTGATCTGACAAAAAAATGATCCCAAAGCAATTTCTTGGAGAGCCAGTAAAGGAAAGGTGTCAGAGAAATGAAACCAGAGCTACAGACAGACCCTCAAAGCCAGCACAAACACTGTTAGTTCCTTTCAGCAGATGAAAAACCCTGCTGTACCAATAGGCTAATTCTTGCATTTCCAGCATAAAGCAGAGTGATGGCACACAGGCCCTTTAGCTTGGACTCATACTTCAGTGCCACAACCAGCACTTGTGCAGAGCTAAAAGTGTCACCTAGGCATAAAGAAACAGGAGGAAACCACAGTCTGTAGCATTTCAGACAAGTTCAGTAGGTTAGGATACCTGCTCAGACAACATTTCCTGCCCTGTGCAACCCTCTGCCCCTAAATCTGCCTCTCAGTGTGCTTTGTAGTCACCACATTGTTCTAGCTGTGATGAGCTAAGGATACAAAGCACAGCAAAGCATATACAAAGAGAGGTACCAGCAATATTTTTATTAAACCAGTTGATGCAGCTGAATACCTTATCTTAGTCATTCTTTCATTTCCTGTTGTTCCCTTCTCCCAGCCTGTTTTGATTTAATGCTATTCATCCAGGCAGGAGCACCTCATGTAGGTAATGCAAAGTTTATAAGATGGAAAACGTGGCTCTGCATGCACAAGCACACTCCTCCATTATTCCTCTAACACCTATATTGAGTCTAGACAAAGCCACAAGAGCCAGAAGTGGAGAACAGGAAAGGAAAATAAGAGGTGAGAATCATAATCTGTGCCACCAGAGCCTAAACTGTGAAAAAAAAAAGAAAAAAAGAAAAGCCAAGTGAAAAACTGCATGTTTTACTCAGTGAGCTCTGACCTTCCATCAACCTGGTCTACATCCACTCAAAAGGTCTAGTGGAAGGTGTCTCTGCCTACGGCAGGGAGGTTGGAACTTGAGGTCTTTAAGGTCCCTTCCAGCCCAAATTATTTCATGATTCTATGTGTTAAATCACCTCTGTGGTAGGAGCTCAGTAATCAAGAGCCACAGTTCTCTAAGAATGAAGTTGGAGCAATTCGCCTTTGGGCTGCAGCAGGGCATGCTTTCAACTGCAGGGCCTGAGCAACAGCTGATGCTATGCCAGAAACAGCTGTAATGAATCTGCACAAGAAAGAGGGGGTCTTTTCAGTAGTAAAATAGGCTTCCAGAAGATGGTTTCAAGTCCACAAAACCAAAAAGCCCCCATTTTTTTCTGCTTCTTAAAAAAATGGGACAGAGCAGTAAACCACACAGAGGGTGGGCTGGAGAGCACAGTACCAAAGCAATGCTCATAAATTACTCCAAGTATGACCTTGGTTATGGAAAATGAAATTTAAAAAAACACTCACTTATTTTCTATTTATTTCTTTGATTTGCCCTGCTGGAAAAATATAATAGGCAGTACAATTTCCTAAACCACAAGACTTCACCACAGACCATCTCATCTTTGTGCTGGTATCCAAACACAACAGGCATGGGATGTGCTCCTTCATCTCTTTGGGTGGTAAATTGTTACTAAGTCCATTAAAAATAAAAGGAACAGATGCACGAAACAAGATCGTGGTCCTTAGTTTTGCAGGTTGGAGGAGGCTGTCTCATCCCCACAGCTCCACTGCTGACCCTATGGAGCAAATCCTTGCCATGAGGAGCTTGGTGTGAATGATTGACAAGTGTACTGTGGTAAGTACACATTAACACTTGTGGGTTGAAAGCAGCCAGGTTGACAAGAGCCCCATAGTAACAGATGAGTCAGCTTTGAATGCAGCCTAATTGAAGACAGCAGCCTGGCTGGACATTTTGTATCAATGTGCTGACCACCTGCTTGCAGGGTAGGAGAAGCACTAGGCATGGTTATGGATGTCTTGAGAGGGGGAACATTTTTCAGACACTAAAAGAGTCCGTGGACTAAATGACTACAACTAAGCACAGCCATAAGGTCTCAGAATATAAATGTTGCTGTTGTTACAGAACACAATATCTATTACGGATGGGTTTAAACACAGGGAATAAAGATCTCTTGAAACCAATTTAAAATCAAGCCAACTCATAGCTAGAAACTAGCAGTTCTTCTGAATTTGGTTGCCTTGTTTCTACACAGGATTTGAGGAACAGGGGTTGGGTGGCTGCTCACTTAATAGCAGAAGGAACTGGACTACATTTGACACAGTGTTCTTGTTCAGTTTTGGGGTGTTATTGGTGATAATTTAGATGTGTTTCAGGTGTGACAGAGATCTTAATTAATTTTTAAGATTCCTGTGTTACACCAAATATGTGCAAATAGAAATCCATGCCAGAGCATGCACTACTGACTGTTTTCCAGTCCAAGAGGCAGAAAAAATGAAAGCCATTCAGCACGGCCATCACCATGTATCACCAAAATCCTCTCTTTGGGTGTAGCTAGAGAAAGAAGCACATGAGTAGGATTCAGGGTACTGTATAGAGTCCAGGATGGCAGGACTAGGAGTAATGGATGCAAGTTGGAAGAGGGGGGATTTAGGCTGGAGAGAAGAAAGTTCTTTCCTGTGAGGGTGGTGAGACACTGGGAGAAGCTGTGGATGCCTTCTCAATCCCTGGAGGTATTTAAGGCCAGTTTGGATGAGACATTGAGCAATGTGGTCTAGTGGGAGATGTCCTTGCCCATGGCAGGGGGGTTGGAACTAGATGATCTTGAAGGTCCCTTCCAACTCAAACCATTCTATGATTCTATGTATGTGGCTAAGAGAAAAGAAGATACAACTAGTAATTTAGTAGACCCAATCCCATACAAAGACTAATTCAGTGATGGTGCTTGCATCTCCTGCTGATTTTTTTTTTTGCTATGAATTTAATTATTACATATACTGTAAGCCTTCTAGTAAGTTCTTATCTTTTAAATTGCATTGCCTTTGATTTTGTTTCTCATTCGAGTTTTAAGGATACCAGCTCAACACCAAACTCATTTGTTCATTCAAACAACTGATTTCAAGTCACCCTCTCATTGTATAAAGGAAGAACAAATAAACACCGATCCTCTATGACACAATTTTATTTTACAAGAGATCAAATAAACATGCTCAGAAAAAACCCAGGGCAATAAAGTTGCTATTTTCATTAGCTGAAGCAATTTCCAAAATGTTAAAATTGATTTCATTTTTACCTCACTCTCCATGCTCTTGAAAATGACATCACAGGCTTTTTAGATCTTTGCAAATCTTCCTATATAATGGTACCTGCCATGTTTCAGGGATGTCATTTGTACACATTCAGTTGAGTTGTTGACTATTCTCCCTAATACTTCCCTTTTCCCCTCAACTGAATACTTCTACATACTACACTGTCATCCCCAGACAAAAAGCTTCAGATCTGCAAACCATTTGAGATGATATTTTGAAAAAATCTAAGGAAACACAAAGAATTTATTTCAGATCTATGGATTTATTGTGCACAAATTTTTCAAACAGCTGTACTCAAAATTTATCTGAAAAAAAAAAAAGGAGGCAGAGTACAAAAGGGAAGAAAGAGAATGAGAAGCCTGGATTTTCTCCTAAGGGCAGGGAGTGGAGTTTAGCTTTGAGTTAACTTAATTAAAGCTTTTAAACTTTAATTAACTAGGTATGGTTTCAAAACATAGATAATTCTTCAGACCAAATCCAAAGTTGCATAACAGATGGTCATTTTGTGTGGTAATACTTGAAGAACTGAGCTTAAGTCCACAAGAAATTAAATTTTCTGCTAAAATTTCCAGGTGCCAACCCTCCTCCCTCTTTATTTCACCCCCCATATAGGCAATTACTGCATAAACACAGGATGTTGCCCAATGAAAGTAGCCCCTTTTTTTTTTTCTTAATGCAAGAAAAATCCTTGGAAAGATAATTGGAATAGCAATCATTACCACAGATCTTTGCAGAAATACCTGGAAAATTTCCAGCCTTCTGGAATGAATATGTGACCATGGACTGTTGATTCCAGACCCTCATCCATATTAGAAACTGCCACCTGGAAATGTAAGGTGAGGAATGTGCTGCACTACACACTCTTCCTAGATTGTAACACAGGAGTTGCTGTGGGAAATTATCAACTGTTCTGAGTATCTCAGGAATGCAAATTATCAAAGAGTGTTTTGAGAAATCACTGAAGCCTTTCAGATGAAGTTAGGCTTCTGACTTCATATTGATAATTGCTGACAACTAGCTCAATACAGAACTAATCATCTTTGCTTTTCTTCATTGAAGAACAGTCTCATCAGTTCCCAAGTTTCTCAATGTATTTCTTGAAAGGGATATAATTTAGAATCAATGAATTCCAGGTCCTGGAATTCTTAAAATTTAACTCCATTGTCCCTCTAAGTTCTTCATAGTTTGTCCAACTTCTGTCATAACTTTATTGACATAATGACTGGTTGAGGGGGGAAGAAACCCCACAAACCAGAAAACAAAAAGAATTATTGGTTCAAAAGAAGTATTTGAGTTGGTTTGTTTCTCTTCCAGAAGGATATAATTTGATGGGTTTTTTCCTCCCACACTCCAATTTTCAAAACACTTGGTAAATCCATTTTCAATCCCAAGACACGAGTTGTAAAGAGTGCAGTTGCCCACTGTTGAAGACAGGGTACAATTTGGTAGCCCATGGAAGAATAAGGAGTTTTAGCTTGGTCTCCAAAATACCAAGCTGTCCTTGAAACTACTGAGAATCCTTTCCTCCTGTTCTTCTCAAACAGCAGCTGCAACACTGCCAAGCTGACCACATTCTGGCTGAAACTATACTGGAAACCTGACTGATTAATTCAGCAGAAATTTTGCTTTAAGAGATTATCCTAACCAATATGTTCAGCTAGTTAAAAGAGTTCTCCCCCAAGAGAAATAGTGGACTAGCTATGGAAAAAAATGCATGTGATACATAGCTTATCTCTAGCTTTTTTTATGAGTGAGATCAGCAGAAAAAGACCTAAGAATGCTGTACAACATGAATTGAGACTTATGAACCTTTTCCTTGTGCTCTGTAGCAGCTAGAAACCTTCTCTGAATACTGCAAGCACATTGCTGAGTGGGCTTCTTTCTCCAGAGCCAATTCTAAAGCCTTAACAATTTCTGTTATCTTTTGCACTGGTCTCAATTTCTCTCCATGTTCTGCTCAGTCTTTTAGTTGAGTTAGAAGCACAGAAAAGGAGATTATTCTGAAATGTAACGATCATGTTAGCAAACATAAGAATGCCTCCAAGTAGATCCTAAAGAGACTTGTCACAAGGACAGACACAGACCACAAGCAACTTAAACAGAAACTTCCAGCACCTCCAATATTGAAAACATTGGCTTTGAGACACAGAGTGCCAATGGAAGGGCAAGTATAACATTAGAGAGGAAAACACTGAAAAACCTGAGTATGCATTACTTTAGCTACACTTACTTCAAAATATTATAAAAACAGTAATAAAAAATTCCTTTCATCAGACAATCAAGATTTTACTTATCCTCACATTAAATTCTTGTTGTTGCATAGAAGTTGCGTTCTTTCTGCCTGTAGCAACACCTTGAGTGACAGTGGGAATTCAAAGCAAACATTCTCCAACTGGGATGCATCAATTTCCTACCAGTAACATGCTCACTGGTTCATCAAATAAAGATTAATTCTTCCTTGGAGAAGTAGCAAGAGTGTTTTGAAGAGATAGAGTGCTTAATATGCAGCAATACTACCACTGTGATACTTGGAGGAGTAACACTGTTGCCACCAACGCTTTTGCAATTTTCCAGGCTCAGAAATGGTGATATCCCTAATCAATACAAAGCACCAACTCCAGCAGCACAGACAGATGACACATATCACAGAGCACCATTAACATATGGTGCTCATAAACTATCCTACTACCAGCCCATATTTGGAGAGGTTTATGGTTATGTTCTACAAGGAGTTATCTTGTCTTAAGGTATCATACACATGGATCAGAGTAACAAGAACCACACCTAAGAGAAACCATCAGTCTCCTGGCCAGACTCAATTGAAAGCAGTGGTAAAGAAGCAATGCTCTTTCCAACACATTTAAGCTATGGCAGAAACAAGTCTATGAATTCCTCAAGGCTACACATGAGAACAAGTTCCATAACCTGATAGGGAGAGAGCTCATGGGTTTTTTTTTCCATCACCTTTGCTTCATTTAGGGATGAACATAACCATTAGATTTTTCCACCCTCCAGTTCCCTTCACAGAGAAGAATCAGACATCCTGCATGGAACCCCTGAAGTTATTTGGCCAGCCAGACCTAGCACCTCAAAACTGAGACAAAGGAGCTTTGCCATTTTGCCAAGATGTTATGCTGCACATCACCATCCAACAATTATCAAGTCACAAAATGGTGGAATTCCTGCAGTTATGTGAATGGCAGAAAGAAGGTGAATCCATAAGTAAGTCATTGAAAAAAGAAAATACAGATCTATACACCCTCAAAACAATAAAACCTAACTTCAGTGGAAATAAACATCTAACATGAGTTTTAGTTCTGATTTCAGAGTGGGAGCTCCAAACTTAAATGGTATTTTTTCTGAAAAAGTCTTCATTAAATGAAGAATCAAATTCTCTAGGAATCAATCATTCTGCTTTTATCTTTTTTTTTTTGATGTTGGACTAAGGCATGGCAAAATTCTTAGGCCAAGAAAGGGCAAGATCCTGTCCAACGTAGCTGCCCTAAGGATAGTGAGAGGCTACATAAACCCTTACAAAGGAAGGGATTTGTATTTTTTGTAGAACTATAAATACAAAGCAAATGGAATCGCTTAAGAGTCTCTATTTGCCCTGTTGGTTCCTGTTCATCTTGTAAACTAAATGCAATAAAAGAACAAAGACTATTTTCCATTTTTAAGGATTGTTTCTCCATCAGAGCTGCTCAGACACAGTTTATTTTCCAGTTGACAATTTCACATTGAAGATTTGTCTGTCCCTCACCCCTACACTTGGCATAAGCTCTCTATTTAAAAGAAAACCAAACCAGTATCACATCAATGCTTTATGATAGAACTTTAATGCAAGATAAAGCCCTAAACACTGCCTACTGAGTAAAATAAAGTGTTCTTAGAATAATCACTATGGAAAAATCTGGAATAATTTATATACCCCTTTATGTGGTATGGAAATATTTTTAAAAAACTAACACAGGGAACAGCTGTTCAATAGGTGGCTTCCAAATTCACCTGATCCAGTAGATATTTTTCAAGGAAACCAACAACCTACATGTCAAATAACTTGATAGGAGCTATTGAGTGCTTCCTACCAGAAAACAAAGGAAAAGTTATTTGTCTGTTAGTTTGTAGAATGGGATGGGCTTCTGTATTCCAGATTTTGACTAGGGTCCTTTGCAATCAGACTAACTATTTCAGTCCTCTAAAAATACCCATATGGGATACCCATCTACATTACTTTTTCTACATATGGGGACAGAGGTAAAGTGAAGCTGAGTTAGTGAGGATAACCTCATAGTACTTCATTAGTAACCCATGGTAGCACTGGAAAAAAAACAAGGAAATGTTAATCCCATGCAGTTCATTCTCTTGGGTTCTGCTTTGTTTTCACTGACTAAACGTATTGATGGCAATGAAGAACCTTTAGAGAAAGGAAGTGCAGAATATGCAAGAGTAGTTTTCATTGTGCAGAGCTGGGAGGAAACCAAACATTTTGCTACCCATGAGAATTTCACAAAGAACACATTTCCCCCTCTGGATCCAACACAACACCTGTTCTCAAAAAATACCTGTTGGAGTGAATTTGAAAGAAAAATACCCCATATTTATCCCCACTAGCACACATTATCTGTCCAAAAACAAGTCTGTTGAATGTGGCTCTACACATAATCAGTCAGGAAGGCTTTTGGCTGTTGCAAGTTGCACTTTATCCCTTTGTATCCCTTTATCAAGCTTTCACATTTATCTGTATAACATAAGTCATCTGAATCACGTAGGCTCAGTGAGAAGTAGGAAGTTTTGCACAGTGAACACTCCAGGACACAATATATTCATGTACTTTTTAAAGACAAAATGTTGTGGCACACTTTTCCCAAATACAATCTTCAGAAAGAAAAATAACTTTTGGTTCAATTAGCTGCAAGAACATCTTGCAACCTCTTGCAACAATTTGTTATGACCTCTCAGAAATCTAAACAGTGTTGTTAAGCAGCCAATGAAAACATCTGTACAGAGGACAAAGAAATTAGACCACACTCACATGCAAAGATGATTAAAATCAAATTCAAACATCAATAATTGATCCCAGGTGTCCCTCTGTTCTTTGACCCATAGCTGTCAGTTGTCACTGTTGTAGTTAGATGGTTGGAAAGTTTAGGGGTTTTCCCCCTTTTTTTTTCAAGGTGATTTGGAAGATTTCTAAAAGCTTTCTAGAGTCAAATATAACAATTTATGTAATAAATATCATGGCTTTAAAAGCCTCAACAATTAACAACTTTTTGGAAGAGTCTTATCTTAATCTGGAGAATAACAGACCATGGCAATAGCACCAGTTTGGGGATAAAATTACTGCACTTCTCTGGATACTAGCCAGAAGAACAAAGATTTTGAGACAGTTTTGAAACAGACATTGGAGGTACATTGTAAAGTCAGCAATATGCTTTGATCATTCACATATTACACACATGTGCAAACATGAGACAGCAAGCCTTTCCCTTTCCATGAAGCACAGACTATTTAACAGTTAAAAAAGAAATAATGACTGAAGGAATCATCTGAGAAGCACTACAGGTATAACAGAATTGCTTAAGTCTTGGGCTTTTTTGCTTGTTTTTAATTTTTCCTCATTTTTTAAACAGATCAGCCTGTTATACACAGAGTTTTATTAAGGTTATTAACATCTACAGCTGAAATTTTAAAGGGTAGGCATAAAACAGCATACAGGAAGAGAGAAGAGTATGAAACTCTGTAAGGACAGTCTGCTTTTGAGGCATCAATGAATCCAACTGCTCTCAGTTTGATGGTTCGTATTGATGAAGAGTAATAAACAGATTCGTAAACCAAGAACTAAAACTTTAGTGGACATTAAAGGAACACATACAGATTACTAGCCCATTAAAAATCGTCAGAATTTTTTACTAATCACACTTTGATAAGGATTTTTGACATCCAAACAGCAGTGTTAACCCAGAATGACATTTATTCTATTAAGCAAACACAACCTTCTTTTACTAATCACACTTTGATAAAGATTGTGGACATCTAAACAGCAATGTTAACTCAGAATCACATTTATTCTTGTAAGCAAACAGAACCTTCTCATCTACATAATGCACTTGCACTCTATTTATCAGACAGGAACAAAACGGAGAACAAATGTTTTAAATAATTACTTGCTAAGCCAAAATTATGTGTCCGCCCTAACAAAGACAACTTACTGTCAAAGACCATATCACATTAAAGATTTTCTGCTTAAAAGGGGTTTTTGTCTAAGATTTTTAAGCTCCATCTTTTGTGCTGCTACCAAGTTCTGGTTCTGAGTTCATCAAAGGTCTGTAGCTGTAGAGGATAATTTTGAGGTCATGAGTTTAAACTCTGCATGTCAGTGCAGCCTGAGCCAAACACTTTTTCTGGTTTTGGTTTTTTGAAGACTACGTTCTATAACAGCTACACCACTGGGAACCCATTCAAAGAAGAGCTTAAAAGGGGTTTTCGTCTAAGATTTTTAAGCTCCATCTTTTGTGCTGCTACCAAGTTCTGGTTCTGAGTTCATCAAAGGTCTGTAGCTGTAGAGGATAATTTTGAGGTCATGAGTTTAAACTCTGCATGTCAGTGCAGCCTGAGCCAAACACTTTTTCTGGTTTTGGTTTTTTGAAGACTACGTTCTATAACAGCTACACCACTGGGAACCCATTCAAAGAAGAGGTTTCTTTCAGGCCTCCTCAAAGCAAATGCACCCCAAGCAAGTGTAAGTAGTGTAAGCCTGATGTACAGGTCTATACCTTTGCTGCAATGACAAGTCTGAAATGAGTTTACAGGTTAAACACATGCCAGTGTCCGATTTCCTACTTGCTTCAAAGCAGAAGCACAGAAAGGACAGTTCCTATTAGCTGGAGAGTCTTTCTCAGCACATTTCAGTGAAAGAAAACAGGGTTAGAACCAAGCACTTGCCTTCTCCTCTGAAAAACTTCTCTATTCTTCTTTTCTGCTCTAACCCTCATCCTAACACTAAACCTACAGCAATTAAAAAAAGAAAATGAATGAGGAATTCCCTTGATTATCAACATTTCACCATTTTTCCTTTTTATTACGTAATTTTTTTTCTCTAACTCCTGACAGAGTTAATTAGACAAAAAGAAATCTAAGAAAAAAAATTTGTACTGGCATTTAGTATTCTTAAGTCCCTGTTCTTAATTTCCTCCATTCTTTCATGTAATAACAGTTCTGGTTAAGCCTCCGGATACATAGTAAATTGGGCTGGTTCAAGTGCTTCCTCTTAATAGGTTTTCTCCTAGAAAAGTCCAGTGTGAATAAATACAATAGCTCCCATTAGTGCATTAGGTATTTGGAGTGCAAAGTACAGGGGAGAAATGGCTTAAAATACTGCAAAAACACATAGCTTTAGAGAAAAGTAAAGGTTCATTCCATCCCCTGCTCAACTCTCATGTGATGCACTGTAATGACTCAGAGCAGCCAAAAGGTGCACATGGAGCCAAGCAGTGCTAGTCCTCCTTTCTTTCTGCCTCATTACATTAGTTGAGAGAATTAACTTTTGAACTTTTTGCCTTTCAAGAATAAGGAGTGCCTTTTCAGGGCGGCCTGGGAGTGAGAAACAGCTCCCCACAAACAGCAGAAGGAGCAAGCAGACATTGATGTAACTCCCAACCACCACCTAGTACTGACAAGTTCATGTGAAATTCAAGTTTCCAAGATAATGACATGGGGCTAAAGTCTTATTGCATTTCCAAATAAGTTTGTAAGAATTTTCAGTTGTCATGCCAACATAAACAATGTTAACATACAATAGTGCTAACATAGGAAATGTTTTGTATGCATGTCCACATGAAGTCACAAGAATAATCAAACCCCTCACAGGCTCAGGAGCTGTCCCCACAGAGGACTCATCAAAACTCCATGCTGATAGAACACATTTTTCACACTTTCAACTTCCTTTTTCCTCCAGTGGTTTTTTTCTTACTCCACTACAAATGTTTAGCTTTCTTGCCTGCCCTAGTAGCTTCCTTAATCATCTCCTTTGCTCTGTCTATAAACATCCATGCAGCTGTTGAGTTGTGCAGTTGCTTGGGTTGTCTTAGTAGCACTGCACCTGAAGAGGTTGCTGTCTCCTGCTCTACAGCCCTGCTGCTGCTCCAAGCCAACCTTCCACTCATTAGCCAGTAGACACATTCTCCAGCTACTTTCAATCAACATGAGACAGGTTACCAAAGACATACAATTCAAACTAATTAACCTAGTCTAGATCCTTTTTGCTTAACCAGGTGTGGGGTCATCCCCATGACCAGTTGAGCTGGCAGCTGTGAGAGGATGAAAACCTCAGGGAGGAAGGATGTGATGAGCAGCTGGTAACCTTCACACTTCCTCTTCCAGCTGCATCTCCAGCACTCCCCTCCTACAAAACAGCCCTTATCCCATTTGCAGAGGGTCAGTGTTTCCTCTGCAGACTAACTGAACATGCTGTCATTACTAGCAGGCTGAAATGTGAGAAGAGCAACTCCAGCAGAGCTCTTCCTTCTGCTGTCTCAACTGCTCTTACTAGTCTCTGAGGACCTCCTCTGGCTACAAATTGGCATTTGTGGGCCTTTAATTTTCTCATCTATTTGTGTGCCATCGACACCATTTCCTTGTTCCTGTTCTTAATGCCGTGTCCTCCCCAGGTTTCTATAAATCTGCTTTCATCTTTTTCCTTCCTAGGCACTCTGGTTCTGTTCCAGTTAAACAGCATTGAGCAAATGAGACCATTTGGGTATCTTCAAACAGCAGGGCATGGTCACTCCCTGGGAAAACCACCTTCACTTGTTCCATTACACTGAAAATAATTTGAAATGAATCTTTCATTTCATTACCAGCATGTTGAAAGTGCTTGTAAAAATACCATCAAGCTCCAAGGGTTCATGGTTATTAGACATCCCTGAAGCAATTGCAATACCTGTTGAAATATCCTTTGCAAAGAGACTACCTGGAGTTCTCTTTACCTTTTCAATTTTGTATTTTATCCTCCAGTGGTTCAGTATTTACATAAACTACACTTTAAAAAACAGCCAAAGCATATTTTGCATTAAAAATCCATATCACCTACATCCAATTAGTCAGCAGAAAAGATTTCTCACATTTGTAGAAACCTCTAGTTTTGCCTCTACTTTTGAAAAAAAAAAATCCAGAAATATTGCAGCATGCCCCAGATGTGTCATTATACAATAAAGTTCTACATGTGCAAAAAACCCCAGTCCTAGAATAGAGATTCTATATTGACAAAATTATCACCAGCAAGAGGAAAAAAAAAGTCCTTGAGTACAAGTTATGAACCCATTGAGTCATCACCAAAGGAGAGCCCAGGGTATATTTCCGGTTGGAGAATGAAAATTCCTGGCCAATATTGTAATAGCATTCCCCAAAACACCCAAATGAGTTTTTATTTCATCTTGAGGAAGCACTTGGACTGTGCCTCTTCAGGTCCCACTACAGGAGTTTCAATAACAAACCTGAGGAGGAAAGACCTGGAGTGCATCTAAGCAACGTGAGGGCTGGGAGGAAACATGAGCAGGGCAAGTTGCAGAGGAAGAGAAAGCAGCCTTTGGTGTGTTTTGAACTAGCACAGGTGTGTTGGCATCAATTCCTAGTAGGATTCCTGCATATGTAGCTAGGACGATTTGAGGGACCAAATGTAATTATCAAATAGTGTAAAGGAAGAGTCTGTTCAGCAAAACCCATAATTACATCACCAGATCTGCTTTACAGATGGTGAAGAAATGCAGCACCTTGTCAAGGACTTTGCTACAGTCATCACGGGGGGAGTGATTAACTTCACCCCTAAGAGAAAAGTTAACATGTTTTTACCAGTGCTATTGAACATCTTTATAGGAGATATGGACAGTGGGATGGAGTGCACCCTCAGCAAGTTTGCAGATGACACCAAGCTGTGTGGTGCAGTTGATTCACATGAAGGAAGGGATGGCATCCAGAGGGACCTTGACAGGCTTGAGAGGTGGGCCCAAGCCAACCTCAGCAAGTTCA
>VZTY01007185.1:0-17471 GCA_013400935.1 Turnix velox
GGGGGGAGGGTATACCGGGGGGATAAGGGTGTACCGGGGGAGATGCCAGGGGTTACCGAGCACCGCCTCATCAGCTCTTTGCCTAATTATTAGATTGGCTGAAGCGGGTACGTCACTGCCCGTTTGCGTCTGCTGGACATGCTTAAGGCTGGATTTAGCAGTGATGAAGGAGAAATTGCTCAAATAGTGGGGTTTTTTTTTTCCTCTAAAAGTTGAGAAATTCGTTGAGGTGGTGACTTATTTATTCCTTTGGTGGACAAAAAGAAGAAAGCTTTTCGAGAGGTGTAATTTATGCAAAGTTAAACTGGCATGTAAACTTAACATGCAGCACTTGAACTCCTTAGCAACTTAAACACTAAAAAGTGATACTAATAAAAAAGCCAAAAAGGTCACAAATTATTTTAAATAACAGCATTCTTATCTATAGGGTTAGAATTAATGTTTTGAGGATGCTGAAGGCTATTGGTCCAGGCAGTGAAATAGGTAAAAGAAGAGGGAGGGTAAAAGAAGAGGGAAGTGAGTAAAAGAAGAGAAAAGAGGGAGGTTTTACTTGTTAATAATATTGGAGTGACTTTTTTAAGACCCCCAGTTGTGTGGGGAATGAAATCTTTTCACCAGGTGTGTTCTGAGGGTGTTGAATTTCCTTGGAATGCTTATAATCAGGTGCAGCTTTGTCTACAGGAGGACTTAGCTTCTGTTAATTGTTTTATCACCAGAGAGATTGAGAAAATATTTGTTTTTATTTGCTAAGCAGCTTGGTTATGATGTGATTTTGCCATCCCTGATACACTGGAGATAAAAAAGAGGAAGGTAGAGGAGAAAAGCAGAAAAGAAATGAGAAAGATGAGATGGGAGAGCATTAGATTCCCAGATATCCCATGACTCTCCAGCCACGTCCATAAAATGTTAATTAGTGAATCATTTTGAGTTGATGGGAAATAAGCTCCTCTACCAGAGGGCTCAGGTAAAGTTTAACCTGTGCTCTGCAGCGAGCAGCTGAATTGGAGCCAGTCTCACAGGGATCTGATGATGATGATCCAAGAAATGAAGAGGTGTTTGCCTGAAGAGAAAAGGAGTTCCAGCAAACCCAGCACCATCAGTGCTCTCAACTACGCCCTGCAGTGTGTCCAACAGGTCCAAGGTATGTGAGGAAAAAAATCTAAGCATGTAGAGACTATAAAGCAACTTGATTTGAATAGATTTATATGGCAGACAGCATAAAAACAACCCAAAGCATTCCAGTTATCCTGCACACAATTGATTTTTTTCACCTATTGCTGCTCTTTTCTTCAGGATCCCATAGCTGATAGACCCCCTAGTTAATAACTTGATGTGAATATATTGAAAAAGCAGCATTTCCAACACACTGCATAAAATTATCAGGTAGTCTGTGTGTTTTCCAAGAGAGCCAAGTAGCTAAAATTGTCCCCCTGCCATTATGTTCTGTCCTTTTTCTGCTCATTTTCTGTAACATAAATAGGTCACTCCAGCAGTATAATCTGTGTTCCTTTCTCCTTTGTCACTACACAGACCTTCCTCATCTTACCTTGGACTACACCAAAAAGATGACTAAAGTACAAGGGCTGTAAGAAATACTTTCAAAATAATCTCCTTACTGACTTAATGTGTTTGTTCTGCTTTTCCTGTTTTTTTTTTTTCTTTTCAATTAGCAAACAATGACTTTTTCCAGGCTCTTAATGAACGAAGAGTGTTTCAGACAGAGGTGATGACATACAGCATAGAAGAGTTGGTGGCAGTTGCATCTGAGCACACTCCAAAAAACACTGTAAGGAATTTTGGGCACATGGAAGGACTTCATGTGCTGTTTCACTCTCTCTTTAGTCTCCTTGTATGGTTTTGTAGAAATAAACTGTGTAAAATTAAAAAAAACCTTTAGGTTTTATCCAGGCAGGCCTTTGTGTTTTAAAAAGTAGCTGGAGATGACTTCTTATCTGTTGTGACTCAGGGTGCTCAGCAGCAATGAGATAAGACACACCTTTTTCTCCTTTATTTTCCATATTTCTTTGAGAATCTTATTTGGAAAATTATTTTCAGCATAGTAATGGCTTGTGACTGACTTTGTGGAGTGTTTTCAAAGCTGATCAAGTTCAGAGCTGTCAGAAACTTTGGTTTCTGTTCATATTCCTACATTTAATTGGTTTTTTTTCCAAACTTTCAGAATGTATCACTCTTTCTGGCTCTGCTTTTAAGCGTTTCTTGATATTCAGTCCTGTTAGATGCTGTAGCAAGAATTGCAAATCCTTTCTACTTGAAAAGTTCTCAGAATATTTTTGTGTGTGGGATTGTGGTGAATACTCCAAAATTCAGGGGGAAGTGTGTGGAGTGATAACCAGTCATTCTGGACACTGAAATCTGTTTCAGTTTTACTAGTAATTGTACATGGTGAGGAAGCTGCTGCAGCTTTGGGTAGTGTATTAATTTGTACAGGAATTTAATGGAACAGTAACTGAAGAACACAATTTTTGATGAGAGGGCTGGAGCACCTCCCTTCTGAGGACAGGCTGAAGGAGTTGGGGTTGTTCAGGAGAAGAGAAGGCTCGGGGGGACCTCAGAGTAGCTCCTCAGTACCTGAAGGGGGCTACAGAAAAGCTGGAGTAGGACTTTTTAATAGGGTCCAGGATGGCAGGACTAGGAGTAAATGGATGTGAATTGGAAGACAGGAGATTTAGGCTGGAGATAAGAAAGAAGTTCTTCATTTTGAGGGTGGTGAGACACTGGGACAGGTTTCCCAGAGAGGTTGTTGCAGCCCCCTCAATCCCTGGAGGTGTTTAAGGCCAGGCTGGATGAGGCATTGAGCAACCTGGTGTGGTGGGAGGTGTCCCTGCCTGTGGCAGGGGTTTGGAACTGGATCATCTTGAAGGTCCCTTCCAACCCAAACCATTCTGTGAACCTCTCCTGTCTTAAACTGTAGTGTGCAGCAGGTTTGGTTTGGCTTGTTTTGGGGTGTTTCTTCCTTTTATTTCTTTACTCCTGCAGAATTGCTACCACATAGTGGAGGAGGATTGCCTTTAACACTGTTTGTTTTGCAGGACACCTTTGTGGCTGTGTTCTCCTTGCTTTCGGGACGCATGGTGCACATTTCTGAGCAGGCAGCAACCATTTTGAACTGTAAGAAGAAAGTGTTGGACTCCTCCCGCTTTGTGGAGCTGCTGGTCCCTCAGGATGTGAGTGTGTTCTACACACACACAGATCAGTCCCACCTGCCCCTTTGGAATGTGGAAAACCAAGCAGGTGAGACTTGGAAATGCTCTTAAATGCTTTATTTTCTTTCTGTCTTTGCAGAATGAGGATAAATACTTGTTAATTTTAAAGGAATATATATATAGGCCACACTTGTTCCCTTTCCACTTTGAAAACCTGCATATCTAGGCAGTAACTAGTTAGGAGCAGGTTGTCAGGCTCCAGACTTGCTCAGCAAGTTTGGAGAATTCAGAGTTTAAAATAGTTCTGATTGCTTTCTTCAGGATATTAACTCAGACTTTCAATGTGTGTTGTTCTTCTCAGCTTCTCTGTATGAGTGTGCCCAGGTGAAATCCTTTTTCTGCAGAATCAGGCAAGTACATTTATGCCCTTGGGATCAATACAAAAGGAATTTTAAGTTGGGTGAACTGTTTGTAGGATATATAAACATTTTTCAAAAGTTCCTCTTCAGATTTTCATGCAACACCTCTCCTTCCTTTGTGTAAGGGATGCTTTTGATTACCTGGGCTTCATAAGTATGGAAATGGGGTGAAACTTGTTCTAAGTTTTCCTGTTTTATCCCATTTGTCCTTTTTTTTTCCAAAAGGGGAAGCTATTAGTAGTATTTTCTGTCACACCAACTTCTTTCTACAAACATTTTACAAAACTAAATGTGGATAAGAAAGTGAGATCTGTTGCTGAATGTGTTGGCCTTGGAGTGAAAGGGAGGATTGTGCATGTGACCTGGGAGCATTCTCATAATCTGTGTCTGTGTTCTCAGTGTAACCTCTCTGCTTGGAGCCCTGACATAAAATTTCCAAGCCCTGAAACCAATGTTTTTGACTTTTTTCTCAGGACTGGTAAAGATCAAGAGCAAGAACCACGTTGTTACCCCTTCCGAATCACCCCTTACTTGGTCCACGTGTGTTCTTCTGCCCACGGGGATGCAGAATCCTGCTGCTTGGCTTTGGCTGAGAAAATTCACTCTGGATATGAAGGCAAGTTGGGAGAAACCAGTGGGGAAAAAAAAAACCAAACAAGCTAATAGGAAAATGCAGTGTGTGGAAGTTGTTTTGTTGTGTTTAGAAGTGGTTCATGGATACTCTCACTGTGTAACTTCCCATTTGTTCATGTGCTTGCATGGGAATCCACAGCATCTCTGTCTTCTTTGCAAAGCCCCAAAGCATTGGACCTCTTCTCACTGTGGTTTTTTTTTTTTATTTGAGACATCTGTGGTACCTGTTTCTGTGTGTCCAAAAGAAGTGAACAATTAAAAAGTTGAGGAGCCATTAACTTTCTATCGTGACCAAAGTAAAGGTTAGATTTTTCTGTCTTAGAGCGTACTTGTTTCAGTGAATATTTCTTTTCCTATTAGCTCCTCGAATTCCTATGGATAAAAGAATCTTCACCACCACTCACACCCCTGGATGTGTTTTTCTTGAGATAGATGACAGGTGAGATTTGAATCTGAAGACCTGTGAGGTGTGTATGGAAAGGCAGCAAAAAATCCTTTGGTGGTGGCAGCTGCAGACTTGAGTAAAACAGTTAAATTGTGCAGTTGGCAACAATAAACTAAACAGTTTTGTGTTGGTTCACTCGTGGAAAAACATCTGCACCATGGATGGAATTTCCTTTATTGGCTTAAAATGTGAACAAATGAAAGGGAGCTGTGATCAGTTTGTGTTATCCAGGGGAATGATAACCTGTGGTGCCACAAAGAGTGGAAAACTCACACAGCACAGAGCTCTGGGAATCACAGCTGTGCTGAGCTGGGCCAAACACAAGCACAAAACTACCTGTAGTTGTGAAAATGGGTTAGATCTCCCCTGTGCCCAGGTGGACAGAGCAGAACAGGGTGAGCTCAGGACTCTCTCTGTCCAGGCCTTTAAAGCCCAGCACAGTCAGCTCACTAAGGAAAGGTCTAGAAAGGTGATTTTGCCCCTCTCCTTGGCTCTGGTGAGACTCCAGCTGGAGTTACTGTGTCCACTTCTGGAGCCCTCAACATAAGAGGGACATTGAGCTGTTGGAGAAGGTCCAGAGAAGGCCACCAAGATGATGAGAGGGCTGGAGCAACTGCCTTCTAAGGACAGGCTGAAGGAGTTGGGGTTGTTCAGCCTGGAGAAGGCTCAGGGAGCACCTCAGAGGAGCTTCTCAATACCTGAAGGGGGCTACAGAAAGGCTGGGGTAGGACTTTTTAATAGGGTCCAGGGCGACAGGACTAGGAGTAATGGATGTAAATTGAAAGAGGGGAGATTCAGGTTGGAGATGAGAAAGAAATTCTTTATGGTGAGGGTGGCAAAACACTGGAAGAGGTTGCCCAGAGAGGTTGTTGCAGCCCCCTCAATCCCTGGAGGTGTTTAAGGCCAGGCTGGATGAGGCATTGAGCAACCAGGTCTAGTGGGAGGTGTCCCTGCCCATGGCAGGGGGGTTGGAACTAGATGATCTTCAAGGTCCTTTCCAACCCAAACCATTCTGTGATTCCATGATTTATCTGTCTTATTGGGCTGGAGGAGAAGTGTTAGATGGGTTGGAAAATATTCTTAGTTCTTTCTGTTGTAGATTGTGCACAGGGACTTCTCTGGATATAAATACTCAGAATTCTATTCTAACAAGTGGTGTTATGTTTGGGTTTCAGAGCAGTGCCTTTGCTGGGTTACTTACCTCAGGATTTAATTGGAACATCCATCCTGATGTATTTGCACCCAGAGGATCGTCCCTTGATGATTGCTGTTCACCGTAAGAGTAAGTGCTGTTGCTTCAAGAGGAATTTCTGCTGGTTTTAATCATCCTTTAGCTGTCACATTGCTTGATATCAAATAAATTACTGAATCAAACCAACCAACTTCAGGTTCAAACCCAAAATTTTAAAGAACATGAGTGTTTCTGTTTGCAGCATGGTGTCATAATATGAAATGAACCTTGATTGTGTTGTTTGCTTTATTTCAGTCTTGCAGTTTGCTGGCCAACCCCCTTTTGAACATTTACCTATTAGATTTTGTACTCAAAATGGGGATTATGTCATCCTGGATACCAGCTGGTCTAGTTTTGTGAATCCCTGGAGTAGGAAAGTGGTGTTCATCATTGGCAGGCACAAAGTCCGGACGTAAGTCACTTGTAAAATTCATCTACTCAAGTTTTTCTCATTGAATAACTTTCTTCTTGCTTGATTTCTTTTGTAGGAAAGGGCTTTTTGGGGTTGCCCTTTGATATCTCAAAGAGATCTTTTATTCATGATTTTATGGGGTGGGAATTTGTCTTCCTAACTCTGTTTGTAGCTATCTTTTCTTAATCAAATTAATAGTGAAATGTTGTCTCTCTCCAGGAGCCCTCTGAATGAAGATGTCTTTGCTGCACGAAGTAAAGAAATGAGCAGTGTTGAGAAGGAGATAAGAGAATTGCAAGGACAAATTTACAAGCTGCTTCTTCAGGTAAAGATTTTCTATTCAGAGATAAACTTGCATCTTGAAACAACCTTAAGCATGGTTAAGAATTTTTCCCTAAGCAAATGGTAGAGCTCAGAGCAAAACTAACTTTCTATTTTTACTCAAATTTGTGTTGCAAAGGATTTTACCCCTTTCTTTTTGTTTTCTAAGAGGATGATTTTTTTAATTACTCTTTTTTCCCTCTCATACAGCCAGTGCACAGCAATGTTTCCAGTGGTTATGGAAGCCTTGGGAGCAATGGTTCTTATGAACACTACATCAGCATAGCATCTTCCAGTGACTCCAATGGGAACTGTGCAGAGGAAGTGCAGGAACCAGTAAGTCCATAAATATACCACAGTCTGCAGTGTAGTAAAAATAAGGTTTAAAAAATTTAAATTTTTACTGTGTGCATGTGAATTTCTTGTCATGAATTTTACTGAAGTAGGAAGGTGCAGCTAAATGTATTTTGAATTGGTTAATTCCAGAATGCTGGCTTTTGATTTTAACTCTTAATTTTGTTGACCAAAATGAGCTTCTGTGGTAGTTCACTAAGTTAAGTTGAAGATTTCCTTAAGATCTCTTCAAAAAATCAAGGGATTTAGAGAAAAAAATGACCATCTTAATGGTGTCCTGTGGCCTCTTTTTATTAATTTTATTCTGACTTGACATTTTGGTGTATTTTAAGATGACATTGCAACAAGTTTGTGCTGATGTCAACCGAATAAAGAATCTGGGCCAGCAGCTGTACATTGCCTCAAGGAGCAAACCTCTGAGTGGGAATGAGCAAGCTGTGAGCTGTGAAATGCCAGGAGGTGAGTTGATGTCATCATGATCCTTAAGATAACATGAATTTTCTTACATGTTGCTCTGAGCTGGGCTGGGTGAAGAATTTAAGATAGTTGGCATGGCTAGAATGTATATTTTATATATCCTAGTACATCTGTGTATTGGTGGGGGGAGCATTCAGGTGCCTTTGAGAGGACTCTGAGGGTTTTTTTCTTTTCTAGGGAGAAGACACCCTGCTTCCCATTTCCTTGAGACCCTGAGAAGTGACAGCACAGAAGAGCCAGGCAATGCATTTTATGATGATTCCAAAAAGACTCCTCGTGTTCCTTCCTATCAGCAGATCAATTGTGTGGATAGTATCATCAGGTAATAACCAGTGGAGTGATTATAGTGACATAATTTTAAAATTAACTGGGGGAAGGCAACTGAGTTTTGAGTTGTCAGCTAAATTGGGGATTGTTTAAGGGTTTTCTGCCTCCCTGGGCAGCCCATTCTGATGTGAATTACACAATAATGAAGAATTTAGAGCCTAAGACTCTGTTTGCAGCTATTGATGTTTATTTGCTGCCAGTTTCACCCCTGGTGTAACAAGAATTTAAGAGAATTTGAGTGGGCATGATATCTTCTTAATGTCTGCTTTGAGAACATCCATATAAACCAGAAAATTGATATAATTTATAGAATGTCAGTAACTTTTAATCAAGTGGATAACATTTTTTTTATTTTTCTTTTTTTTAAGAGTAATTGATAGATTTTATTTAAAAGGCTCCTTGGAAAGCAAATATATGTCCAGAGCTCCCTGCCATGAATTTATAAATACTAATGAACAACCCCTGGATCTCCAGTTTGGATTGTTCAAATCTTTCTCTCTCCAAATGGAGAAAAGCTGTGGAAGTATGGAGAGCTTCCTGTGATGTACTTTTATTTCAGATACCTAGAGAGCTGCAGCATCCCAGCATTGAAAAGGAAATGTAAATCATCTGCAAATACATCATCATCATCTTCAGAAGATGACAAGCAAGTCCAGCAAAGTCAGGAGGAAGCTGAGACATTGGAAGGTAATCCAAAATACACTGACAACCATAAAAGAACCACCACAACTGATTGATATTTATAATTTTTTTTTTAAATTTGCTATTGCTGTATGTTCTAAGGTTTAGATTGATGTCACACTAAACAGCACAAGTACTTTGGTTATGTGGGAAAGATTTGCTTCCCTTCTGGAGATCTCACAATTAAAGTTAAACTTCAATATTGTCTTTGAGAGCAGGAACTATCAGCAAATCTCTTGTTTGTTGTTTCTAAATAAACCTTATGTTGCACACTCATTTAGTGCCATGTTTAGTATGTGATGACATTGCATAGGAGTGCCAAATGTTACATTTATTCAGGTGTAGAACTGTCTGGATGGTTTCTGAGCAAGTTGGACTTGATAAATATGGAGCATAGTGCTTGGAATGAAATTCCATACAGAAACCTGTTGCTGTCCTTTCTGCAGGTAATTCCCAAGCTCCAATATCTGCTGCTGGGGAAGAGATGCTGAAAGATGAGGCAGCTGCAGGTGTGGTGGGAGCTCCTCTGGCAGACCTGACCCTGTCCAACAAAGCTCCCAGCGTGGTGTCTGTCACCAGCCAGTGCAGTTACAGCAGCACCATAGTGCATGTCCCACACCCTGAATCAGGTACTGTTCACTCTTGCCAAACACTGACTCACTAATTTTTCTAAGTTTATACATTGTTTTCAGGCTGACGAGTGCAGTGAGAAACTTTTGTCTATTTGAGATACATTGTCATTAATGTGAATTTTGAAATACAGCTAAAGTCCTTCTAGGGACACTGAAGAAAACTTAAACTTGGGTTATTTTTTTTTTCAATATGTTAATAAAACCTACTTTCAGCAGGGTGTGCTGTTTCCTTTCCCCTTTAACTCCATCATACAAATCTCAAACACATCAATGAACTTTTGGCCACCGAGGATTAAAATAAAAATTACTTATGGGCCTGTATTACTTCATTTCTAATGCAGAAAGAAGCATAAAAAAATGAATATTTAAGTATTGTTATACTAAAAAAAGAGATGCTTCTGTGAATTCAAAATTAATTTTGATTTTTTCAGGCTGTGCAAAGTAATTTTCTCAGTTGATGCTTGTTGTATTAGGATGTAAAGGGTGTTCTCTCCCCCACCTCTGCAGCCTGTATCTGCTGGTAGCTCAGTTTTCTCTGGGTGTTGTGAGACCTCCCACCACAGTAGGTCAGAGCAAAGAGTGAGTGATTTATTTTCTTTCCTCTTCAAAGAAGTGACCACAATGGAGGACACCACGCTTGGAAGTGAACAAATTGAGCTGCCTCCTGCCAATGCTCAGAGTTTCACTGCTGTACCTGAGGACTTCAAGCCAGTTGGGCTGACAAAGGAGACCCTGTCAGCCCACACTCAGAAGGAGGAGCAGAATTATGTTGACAAGTTTCGTCAGAGGATTTTGCTCTCTCCATTTCGGACTTACCTTCAGCAGGGGAGCAGAAGTAACAATGGGCATTCCTGTGGCCAAGGTAGGCAGCAGCTTTGATTAAATAAATACCTATTGGATGGCTTAGAAAAACCAAATTTTAACAGTAGATGTTCTTCTTGGTGTGATTTGGTATCATACTATGGCTGCAGAGAGGTTGCTTCCCTTTGAACTGCCAAGGCATTGCCCACACAAGTGGTCTGCTCCATCTTGAGTATTTCTATCTTAGATTTCCCACAAAGCAAGTAATTTTTGCAGTAAACCCTGCGAATCACAAGTAGTTTGTTGTCTCCCCCTGAAGGAATGTAGAAGATAATTATAAAATGATTGATAAAATTGATGATGTGAAAGAAAATAGTGTGGTTGTGTCAGCAGGTCCATCACTAGTGCATGGCAGGATTGTCCACAGGAAAATCAGCTCTTAGAATAAACCAATCTCAATTATCTGGATGTTTTTTTCCTCTTAGGTTGGTCGTTTCAGTGAATGTGTCTGTTTTTTTCCTCTTTAGGAGATTCTCCTTCAAAGCAGATGAGCCCAGCTGCCTGTAAAAAAGGCAAACGTGGAAAATTCAAGCGGCAGAAAGCTCAGAGACAGCCCTCAGATAACCACTCTTCTAGTAAAAATAGAAATAGTCTTCCTTGTGAGAAGAGAACAATTCAGAAACAGTCATTCTCTCCCTCAGAGGTGTCCTGCCTCAGCTCCTCCAGTATGAGCATCCTTCCTCCCATGGGATTTCCTGCTTGTTCTCAACGACTGTCTGGTTTTCCAGCCCCTCCTGCAGGAGGGGAGCTTGCTGCTCATTCATCAAAACCTGAGTCCATGTCATTGTCACAACCAGGCTGTGGGGCACAGCCTTACCCAGCACTTTATCCCCCCAACAGAGGTGCATTTATGGCTGTATTTTTTCAGAGTTTCCCCATGAATGCTCAGATGCCTCCATATTTCCTCCTTCCTACCCCTCACTATGTTTATCCCCCCTCTTCATATCCATGCACGACACTACCTCCAGCTCCCCCTCCTCCTGCTCCATCACCAGTGGCACCACCTTCCATGGATCAACCCTTTCCAGCTTCTCCTGCTGCATCCACAGAGGACCAGCAAGAGGACCAGCACGACCCAGCCCTGCTGCTGAGCAGCTCGAGGAGCAGCTCCCCCCTTCAGCTCAATCTGCTTCAAGAAGAGCTGCCAAAACCCATGGAGCTCTCCATTAGCCCTGATGTTAAAGCACACCCAGGAGCTGAATGTGTAAGTAACACAGATTTTTAATGTAAAGGTGAAAACTCTGATAATGGTGTTTGGCCACCAAAAGCTGTGATGATGATCTGTTTCAGGGCCAGCAGGTTTTCAGCTGCTTTTTCCAGTGGCTGTGCTCTGTAGATGCAGGGCATGGGTAGCACAGGAAGTGGAGAAAGCTGTTTTTATTTACACCCCAGGGGAAACTTATAATAGCACTTAGCAAACAACACAAGTGTGATGTTTTCTGGTCTAGGTTGACACAAGCCTTTTTGGCTTTTTTTCAAATCTTTAGCAGCAGTTTTGGGTTTGGGGCTTTCATGCATGTGGAACTTGGGTGTAGGGCTGAGCAGTTGGCATCCTTTTTTCACCCCAGTCCCCACAGCCTCTGTGGAGAACCAAAACAAAGGGAAGACGTGCTTCTAATTCCTCCCTCTGTCTCCCAGGGATGCAGCTAATGAACGAAGAACAGGGATCCGTGTGGGTCGGTTTCCAAACATGGGCATAGAAAAGGCCTCTCCAACTTCCGCGGTAAACTCAGAGGCAGGAATCTGAGCTCTGCAGGCAAGGAAAAAAATGTTGGCTCCTGAATCCAGGTTGGGCTGGAAAGGCTGGATCAGCTGAAAATGCAGGGTAGGGTCCCAAAGGGGGAGTTGTGTACCTGTAGCTGCTGAAGCAGTGAGCTTCACACCATGAATTGGGAAGATTTTTTTTTTCCTTTTCCCTCTACTATGCTATTGCTTGGCTGTTTCATGCCATCTAACAAGGTGTGAAAGGAATTTGCTCCTGCTGAAATACTCTCTTTAATGCCACAGTACCATATCTCAACCCAATGGGGAAGGATCTGCAGCAGTAGAGTCCAGATGTTTGTTGATTTCCTCCACGAGGAGTGTTATCCTGAGTTCTAGACAACCCTTTGTTTTTTCAGAAAATCCAAACCTATTGAATTGATGAGAGAACTTAAGTCAACGTGTGACAAATTCGGCAAATGAATGAGTTTCATTTTTCTAACTCAAATCTAACTTTCCATGGATGTGTGTTTTGTGATTCTTTGCCTGCAGAATGATGATGCAGAAGACAGTGGTAACAGTGCCAGTCATTGTGCTTCTAGTGAATTCACTGACCGCTCCCCTTGTGAGGATTCCCAGCTGGGTGGGGGCTCAGCAGCTTCAGCTCTGTCTGATTCCATGGGCTCTCGCTCCAACGAGACCTCTGGTTGTGGCACAGGTAGGGAAGGTCAAGATTTGGGATGTAGGTGGCTTTGCCAGCATGTTGGCAACTCATTACAACATCCTATAATGGAAAATCCTAGTAAGAGGATGTGTAGTTTTTCACTTTCCATCATCTTGCAGTGTTTGGAGCCAAGTTTGTTTGTTAATAACATTCTCTTTATCTTTAAATTCCCAATAAGTAACAATTATTTCCTATAGCAATCATCTGAGAGTACCTCTGCTCACATTACAGAGGTTTACAACAATATACTCTTGTTCTTTCACTTACTAAGATTTCTCAGCCATCTGCCTTCTTTTTTTGTTTCTCTCGTGGTAATTCTCAGCAGGTAGTGGCAAAAGCAGCAAGTATTTTGCCAGCAATGATTCTTCTGAAGACTCCAAAAAAGAGAAGAAACAGGAAGCAGAAGAAAAAGGGACAGCTCATAAATCCAAACATGAGTCAGGCTGGACGATGATGGATCACACACCTGAACAAGTTCTGATGACTTACCAAATGCCTAACAGGTTGGAAAACATCAACAGTTTGTGATGTGTAGTTTGGAATTGTGCATAGAACTGTAGAGTTCAAAAGGAGACACTCAAAATGTGCATGTTACACTCTGGTTACTTCCTTATGTCTGTTTTTTTTCTCCATTTCCTCTCGTTTAAAATTTATTAATGTCTTTTTGCTGAAGTAGGAAAGGTCTGGTTGTGTTCCTGTGCTTAGAAAGCATGAAGGTTGCTTGCAGTCAGCTCATATGTAATTTCTAAAAAGATTTGATACTTTTAAAAAGCACAAAACAATAAAACAAAAATAGAAACACCAAAAAAAAAACCCTAATGAAAACAACAATAATTCCCCTGACAGTTAAACCAGTGTTGAAAGAAGTCTTATATAATGAATAAAGTATAAAAATAAGTAGTTCCTTTTCAGTGGGTGATGATGTGTGAACTTCAGCTGAGATACTGAGGAAGTGACTCTCCCAGTGGGGTTATAATCAGAACCTGCTTTGCTTCACCCAAAATAGCTTTGTTTATAGGTGTCTGTTTCCTGCAGAATAAAAGAGGAGGTTCTAAAGGAGGATCTGGAGAAGCTGACAGTGATGCAGAAGCAGCAGCCTTGGTTTACAGAGGGACAAAAGGAGGAGCTTGCAGAGGTGCACACGTGGATCCGGACCCAGACTGTCCCTCTGCAGATCAGCACACAGGTGAGGAGTTAGGAAGGATTCATCCTTTTATTCCTGGTCTTTTATTCAGTTTTATTTATGACTTTTATTCAACTTCATTCATGCCTTTATCTATGGCTGGCCAGAGGCTGTGCCTTACAGTGCCGTGGTCATTGATGTTTTCTATTTGCAATCATAAGAAGGAAATCAGTTTGAATGAGAAATGCCAAAATGCAGTTTCTTTTATATAATTCTTTGCAAGATAAGCAAATTCTCTGTAGAAACCACCTGTAGCATTGTCCCTTCAGAGGAGGTCATGCCATAAATTCTTTGCTATTCTTTGAATATATTCTGTGCTAAGTTGGGGGTGCAAGTTCCTGCTTCTGAAAAGAAGGTAGCTGTGTGATCTCTGCTTTTAAAGAAATGACAGTCCATTGAGAGGTTTGAAGGGACTACTGTGCCACCAGGATTTGTCTCTTTGAAATAGAGAAAGGAGAATTTACACTTTGCTGTGTTCTGATTCCTTTCTGAAGGGGTGTGTCACGTGTGACATGAGGGAAGCAAGTTGTGAGGCTGCAATGGCTGAGGACAATATGGAAAATGAGGGAAAATCACCTCCTCTCCTGCAACCCTGAAGGCATCAGCACTTGTGTCAGTAAAAACTGCTCCATGTAATTCCCACTCTCTCTTCCTCTGGCTTTGCTACATCCTAGAGGTGAATTTGTTCTGGCTGTCTCTTCCCAACACCAGCAGTTGCACATGAGAAACTAAATCTTCCTTCGTTATTCCTCAGCTCCTGGTGTGACTTTGAAGGGAATGTTTCATGGGAGGTTTGTTTCCCTTCCTGAGCTGGCAGATTTGGCACAGAATGGGTTATTTTTCTGGCTTTTGGGCAAAATACTCAGGTGTTTTGGGGTTTGGGTTTGTTGGTTGTACTTGGCTAGGAAGAGATGCAGTGGCTGAGAACCTACAGGGATGAACCAGAGAGATCAGAGTGTGTTTCCTCTCCGAGTAAGGCAAGAAACCAGCATTGAAACTTCTATTTGTTGCTAGTTCTTTGGAAGGAGATTTTTTCTTAATTTTTTGTTGTTGTTGCATTAGTAGATAATTTGAATCCAGACATAACAAATGGGAGATTTTCAGCCATTTCCCTCTTTGTTTTTCTTGTGGTAATGCCAAAAACAAACAAAAAAAGAGAGATGGAGCTTCATTTCTTCTGCTTTTTTTCAGTGTTGCGGAGCCAAACTTGAACATCAAACCATATATTCGTTATTTCTCACCACTGTTGACTTCCTTGTATGAATTTTAACTTCTTTCTTTATCATGGAGTCTCTGAATGTTGAAAATCCATGGACAATCAAAGAGTTTGTACATAGTGTGAGTTTGTTCTTCAGGAAGTGCTGACCACTTTCTCTTTCAGGATGTAAAAAGAAAACCTTGTTTTCATGTTAATATTTGTAGCTTCAAGCTGAATGTCTCCAAGTGCTCTTCAAGCAGGACACGCTTCACTCAAACCTGGTAAATCTTGTCTGATCTCCCCTTGGTTTATCAAAAGCTGGATGTAATCAGGTTTTCTTTGCAGTGTAGTTGATCACCTTGGCCTTTTTCTGCAAAGAGTTTTAGAATGTAATTCATTATTCACCCCTTTGAGATTTAGTGACATGATAGGAGGGTTGGAACTAGATGATCTTTAAGATCCCTTCCAACCCAAACCATTCTGTGATTTGAATATTCCTCCAGGTAAGGGCCCATCTCCTTGAAAATAATTTAGAAGTGGAAGGCAGATTTTTAGCTAGTCAGCTCTTTTTGCTGTGTGTTATTTCCACAGTTTGTTTCCTGAATGTGAAGAACCATTGATGTTGTCCTAGCAGGCAGAATCAAAAGCCTTATTAAGCTTTTTGGTAAGAACCTCATTTCAATTGTGTTTTCAGGAGGTTTTTTTTTTTTTTTTACTTCAGCTTAGATTTAACCCTTCAGTCTTTGCTGGAGTATTCAAAGCTGAGAGCCAGTTCTGATCTGAAAGACCAACAGAGTCAATGTCACAGCCAGATTTTTGCACGTGGTGTTTTGTTTGTGTGACCTTGTCTTGCCTAAATCATTGCAGACAGTCTAGAGCTGCTCCAAAAGGTGATCAAAGGGAAAACACACAAGTAAAGAGTAAACCAAGTAGTTACTACCTCCTGTGGGGGCATCAGCAGTTTTGGAAACCCTTGGTGGATTTTGCTGGCAAATTTTAATTATTTTTTTTTTGTTGCTATTGTATTCATTTAAATACAGAATGATGTTTTTAAAAGATGAGTTGATGTGTGAATATTTTCATGGCATTGCTATGAACTGGAGGGACCCCAGTGTAATTTTTACAGTGTGCAATAAACACTCACTGAATATATGAATAACCTACTGGTAAGTATCTCTTCCAGCTGAATGGAGTTTTAAAATCACAAAGAAATGACTTTTTACATCCCTTGATAGGAGTATTTTATTGAAACAATATTCAGCTGTGGTTGAATTTACAGTTGTGATTTTAACTGTACTCTTTAAAGGAGCTTCTGTTTTTTTATAAATAAAATTGTAAAAAAACAACATGCTGCAAAGAACTGTTTAAAGCGTGTGATTACTTTTTGTTGCTTGATAAAACAGATTTTAAGGAAATATTTGTTGCATTTTTCTGGTTGTACTTAGGATGTGGGTACTGCTTGAGCACATGAAGGTGTCTGAGTGTTTCTTGTTTAGATGCAACAACTGCTAACAGGTATTTTTGCATTATTGAAAGTTGATTAATTTATAGCCTGATTGCCTCATCTGGACTCTGCCCTTGCCACCTGACAGCTCTTTCATTCCTTTATTTCTTACCCACATGGTAAGTAAACTTCTTAATATTTGTAATTTATTATTATTATTATTCATTGTGGTTTTATTTATTTTGCTTCATGCACTTTTTGGAGTGAGATTGAACCAGCTACCTTTTTTTTCCCACTCTTTCTAGGCTCTCCAAGAGTTCCTTGTGTATGAAATAAATCAATCCTGGATAGGTTATTCATTCCTTTAGATAAAGTCTCTCCTTACAAGTTTTTATTGACTGATGAGGTGGCAGCAGAGGAGTCATTTCCAGACAGGCACTGACTTGCTGCATTGTGTAAGAGAAGGATGGATGTGCAGAAGATAATTCCAATAGCCACACAGTGCATCCAGCTGCTCTGCATTTGTGAGGACATTTTTCTTTCTTATAGCTGCCTTCATCTGTGTTTATATTTATGTGGAGTGAAGAAGCTGTATCCAGCCTGTAGGGCCTTGTTTAAACAGCACAGACAGATTTATGGTGCATAGTAATGAGATCAATGTAACATGTTTATTACTGGGAGGTGAAATTTACTTCAGGCTTTGTGTGAGCCTCGATTAGCCAAGGTTTATGTGAAGTACTTATTGAACAAAGTGAATCTCCACTGCTTATTGGTGTGGATTATTAAGTTTGTCAGGTTCTGACAAAGGAAAAAAAGTCCTTTTGGACTTAAAGGCAGTTGAGACATCAGTTTATTGGGGAGTCTCCATGAATTATGCTTGAGTTTCTTCATGTTACATATTTTTTTACCCCATTATTTTCTTGCTGTTGTGCTGATCTCTAAGAAAATACCACACTGATCACACTAGGATTGCAAAACATCAAGGATTTATTAATTTCCAAGTAGCATAGAATCTAAAGTTAGGAGCTGGCTCTGTGTTTTTCTTCATTCTCCTTTTTAAATCAAGCAAAACTATATACATGTTTTCAGACATCTGTATAAATTATGCAACCAAAGTTTGAGGGGGTGAGGGGAGGTCCTTCTCCTCTTTACACACAGTATTTCCAGAAGCACTCAGAAAGATTCCCACGTTTCTTGTACTGCTTCCTCTCCTTGCTCAAGAAACGGCCCAGCAGAGCAACCCTGGGATGATTTCCATAGAAAG